>BGPR01035383.1:0-15999 GCA_013235015.1 Araneus ventricosus | reverse complement strand
GTCAGTTAAGAAGCATTTTTTCAGGTTAATCCAGACGGAAACGTTGCTGCCATGAAGATAATGTTCGAATCCGCTGGCCTGCGTGGGAACCATCGTCCGGTAGCTGTAAACCACGTTTGTAATCAGTCAATCTTCCTGTGTAAACCTTCCCCTGAATAAAAGATTCCGTCGCCCCAGCAACCGTTTGATGGGTATGGAGATACTGAGTTAGCGCGAAACGAAAGGTTAAAACCTCCGAAGAACCTTCACATTCAGTGGAAAACGGTCAAAAGCGAACGGGTGAAGGGTCCGAAAACTGCGTTTAGAGGGGACAGCGCCGGAAAACCATTTTCCTGCACTTTGCCGTCGGTAAGCCCGCGGCTTTTTTTTCCCTCCTTTTCATTCGCAATTGCTGCTTTTATTTTGGTGCTCTTAACAGTTCTTTGCCCATGATGCTGCACAATGATCTTGAGAAAAATAAAGATTGTTTTAAATATCTTCTGTCCAAAATTGAACGGTAAGTTCACCTTTTGACATTGAGGTGTACGTAAAATAGAACAACATAAATTTAGGGTATTCCGTTATGGGATTGCGTAAGACGAACAAGCTTCGAGATAAGCTTCGTTTTGTGTGTACAAGCTCGAATGAGTGGAGGATTTGAAATTAACAGAACTGTGGGGTCAAGGAGGTCAGACAGAATATGAATTTAATAAAGCCAAAAAATATAGGGAAGCTCTTTTTACGTTTTAAAATTCAATTGTATTTACTTTATAGTTTTTCTAGTAGAGATCAACTCAACAATGAAATTCTATTTTAGTCACATTTTTTTAGTTTGTAAGTAAATCATAACGCTTTTAGAAAATTACTCAAATAATAATTTTTAATATTATATATTATTTTTAAAAGATATGTCACCGTTCTGAAAGTTATAGCTCTCTCGCTTTAATACATTTTCTTTTAAAAAAGATTTCAATTAATTGGCAGTTTTTTGCATTTTTAAAAGATAAAATCGTTTCTATGAAGATAAATATCTGAACTTAGCTAGTGAATATGCATGAATAGTTTTATAAAAATATCCATTATAACATATAACTAAAGTTATTTAAATTTTATATGAAAAAACGTAATGAAATTTTTTACCAAATGATACTTAAACGTATAAAAAATAATAAAAAATCGACTATGGAAAGCACAGAAACAGACTCAAGGTAGATATCATATTTACAAATTTAATCTATCGAATTTGGATTAAAAGAATACAAAACATAAGATGATATTAAATTTGAATTGTATTCAACCGTTACGTAATGTTTTACGATATATGCTTCAATATATAAATGTAATATTATGATACATTTTAACAAAATTGGTGAAAAAATGAAATTGTGAAAATGGACCTTACTGCTTTTACCTTTTCCTTATTACACATTTTTTTATTTATGGCTATTGAAAAAAGTTTTGAGACTTTAATAACCTATAAAAGTCATCTGAGTGAGAAAAAATCTGATTTGATCTGCTTACTTAGTTGAAATTAAAAATTATAGAAAATTCACTTTTTTTAAAAAACCCCGTTATTTTTTTCCGTATAGTATTTTTGCTTTCAAACTTATTTGTATACTAATTTGAAAATATATAACACAAAACTGTGCATGACGTATGAGTGTCTAATATCTATTAATTATCGATATTTTACTTTTAAATTGAGGTATGAAAATGAGTAAAATTTAGCAGTAACATCATTTTATATCTGCATATAAAGAAACTAAACAACTGAATGTTTATCAGGCGTACAGTTTTATCATACATAATGATAAACGTACAAAAAATTTTGAAAGCTCATCTTAAAAAAGGAAAAGCTCTAGCATTTTTGAAAAGACGAAAGGTGCAAAAAAGTCTGTATGGAGAAAAAAAAAAGCCATTTGTAAAGTTGTTTCTGCATGTTTTTCATTAGTCATCATAAATAAAAAATTTAAATAACTTCTGAAATATTAAAGCAAAATTTGAAATTTGATAATAAGAACGGTAAGAGCAACGAAATGTCAATAAACGGAAATTGTTATTTTGACCCACTTTTGGGTAATGTCCCTGTACAACGTAACTCTTTTCTGACAAATGCTTATAATTGTTTTGGCATTTATCGATCATACTTTCAAGCGAAAATTACAATTTTATTACTTATTTGAATGCATGAGGTTATCATAAATTTGTTTAGATATCTCACAACCATCTCTTCATAAACTTATATTTCAGATTAAGCGAATTTCTCTATGTATTGAAACTTACCAGTGAAAATTAAAATAGCATTGACGAATATAAATCTTTCTGTTATTGACTCCTGGAAAATCCGTTGTAATTCGGCGTTGTACGTCAAAAAGGATTTTTTCAATACAAATACATTAATACAAGAATATAACCAGCCTATTATTGACCAAAGTACACAATTAATCTTTAATTTTCACTTTATATCGCCCAATTTGAATCGAAAATCTTAAAAGAAAGTATTTTGCTGATCAATGAATGCTATAAAGTTGTATTGAATCTGCTCTCAAAACTATGCTATCAAACACATAAATTTAATGGGTATAATTGAGCAGTATATATATTAACGCAAATGAAAAAGTGATTGAAAACTTAATATTTACTATTAGAAATATATATATTTATCTCTATTCACGTATAACAGAACAAAGCTAGATAAACACATCTCTAATTGAATCTTCATATGATACTTTGGTCATAATCCTCTTGCTTTTAATTTTATGTAATTCTCTTCTTCTGCATAATTTTGACTGCTTATATTTTTCTCTGTATATTTTGGGAGGGATAGTTTTATGTTTATAATAACCATTTCCTACTAAGCAGAAAAACATTTTTACACAAATTCCTCTATTCTTAATGCTGCAAACAAGTTTTTTAAACTCATAATAATTCGATAAATGTTATTTTTCTTTTCAGCCACATTCAGAGTTAAAATATTTAAAATTATTCACACTTTGAAATTATTACATCAACTATTAGATCAAGCAAAAGTAGGGAAGATAGCGGATTTTGAAAAAATACTTAATTTATTTATTTTATTATAATCAACAGCATATTAGATATTTTGAAGCATAAACCGTAATTTACAGTTGTAATAATACCTACGTTGTCTAGTTTAAATAATAGTATTTATACATTAGCGTTTCAAAAAAAACTACAAATCATGAGAAATTGAAATATTTTGCTTTCTGTATTAAAAATAATTTGTTTTGAATCTCCCACAAATAAAAAAAGATTTAAAAATATTAGCATTAAATTTATCTTGCTAAACTAGAAACTAAGAATCAGAGAAAATAAAGTAAAAAATAAAGAGAGAAAGATTCATCCCCGCTAGTCTGGAAGACGTATATTAATAATTTTTCGTCTATCTTGAATACATCTGCGTAACGATCTTTACATCACGCAGTTTACAGAAAGAATGCCAGCCCGAAAATATTAATAGCGTTAAAAATCATTTATTTCATGACGTCTGCTTTCTATAAATCATAATTGTTGTTGTTTCGAATCAAGTTTACAAATTCATAAAACTTTATCAAAAAATAATACAAAATGTTACTTCCGTTACATTTGAAACAAAACACACGCAAGCAGTTTTAAAACAGTATTTCGAAATTACAATTCTATTTTCTTTTTTGAATTAAAGATTATACTTTGACTTGTGTGTGAAAGGTTTAATAAAGACTATATCCAGTCAATTAAACAGATTATCATATTTCTAAGACGAATGTATGGTAATAAAATTCATTAACCGGTCGTTGCTTTAATAAATTTTGATTTTTTTTAAATTAAAGATTTTAAATTTAAAGTAGTGTAAAAATGCTTTGTGGAATAATATGTTCGAAGGTTGGATGAGAAAACGTTGAATTAAATCAAAGAACGATTAATTTTAATTTAATTAAAAATCTAAATTAAATAGGAAAACCTTTTTAATAAGCACCTACTAATGATTAAGTAAATATGTTCCAACATAGCAGCTCAGTGTCAAAACGGTCTGCCCCAGGCTACAGCGTTTTTGAATTGATAAACTGGATGATGTTCAGAACACTTACCCACAATCGGTCGTTGCTTAATACTAAATTTTTAAATTTTTTAAATTAAAGATTTTTTTTGAATTTTAAAGTAGTGTAAAAATATTTTTGTGGAATAATATGCTCCGAAGTTATTGAGGGAGAACGTTAAATTAAACGTTAAACGATTAATTTTTAATTAATTAAAAATCTAATTAAATTGTGAAAACCCTTTTTTAGTAAGCACCTACTAATGAAGTAAACATGTTCCAAATATAGCAGCTCAGTGTCGAACGGCCCGCCCTGTACAGCGTTTTGACAAATGTTTGCATCACGCAATCCACAACTAGTTTGCCAGCCTAAAAATATTGTCTTGTTAAAAATTCATTTGAATTTTTGAATAATGCATGAAAAAATGTTTGAAAAAATGTTTTCAAACCGTTCACTTCTCGCTTATTCCTGGCCCTAAATCGCCAAAACTAAGAATTTAGCTGTATTCGGTTATTTTATAGTCATTAAAAGGCACTATTTTCAAAATTTTGGAAACTACCAAGATTGTTGTATGTTGGCACTAAAAAGTATATATGCTTCAGATATCTTTTGGTCCATCTGGCATCTATCCATACACAAGTACTCTTTTTCACGAAAATGCTGTCAATGTACCTCTTTAAATCTTTTTTTCATCGAAAAACATCACTTTAAATTTATTTCTGAAAATTCTCCTATTCGTTGAACAAAACTAAAATCTTACGGTTTCTACAGAAAACTTACAATAGCTTCAGCATGAATCCGTATGGTCTTCTTAATTTTCATTAACTTTTACAATGTATCTCAACTCATAAGACATTCCGAGTTGATATTCTTTTACATTTTCGAAAAAAAATCATGCAAAAGAGAATTTCTTTACATACAAACCAATTTGCATGTAAATACTGGAATTTGAAGTGCCTCGAAAATTAATTATAAAAGCATTATTTACTGAACTAGTACACAGAACACCAATTAAAAATCTGAATGCTTATTTAATGTTCTTTGTCATGTCCTTAGATCGTGAATTTCTGAAGATTTAAAATTATAATGAAGTTAAGGGAAAAAAATCGAAAGGAACAGATGTGAATTAATAAGAATTCATCATAGGAAATCATTCCGGATTCAATTTACAATTTAAATATCAGGAGTATTTTTGAGCCAATGACCTTGCTTTTAAATAAAAATGTTGTAAACGTAGTTTCAATGTTTTTTATTCAAAGGTCAGGCATTTTAGAAGTAAATGTTTTAAAGAACTTTACCGTTAGACTTTGTTTATTTACTACAATATTTATCAAAGTAAATAACAGATTACGAAGTAAGCATTAATGTAGGACATATAATTAGGATAGTGTATGATTTATACGATGTAAGACTTTATAATAGGACGTAAAAGGGTTTGATGCTTAAACATATTTGATGGTTTGATGTTTAAACATGTTTGATGGTTTGATGTTTTGATGCTTAAACATGTTTGATGGTCTGATATTTTGATGCTTAATCCGACTGGTTTAAAATCGTCGTTTTTGATGAAATTATCAAAATTTTATGACTTAATTTTGTAGCCTGTTTAATAAGCTTTCTAAAACTGTCTCACTTTTTACTCTATGTGAATTACAAATGGAGTTACAGCTGTTTTATTACTTAGCATTATTTTAAGTTGCATGAAAACTTTAAATGCGTTTTCTGAGAAATGATATTTTTGAGGAAAACTGTCGACCGTAACAATGATTCCTAAAAACGTTATTCGAGTATTGATATGAAATTTTCTGAGATTGTTTTCTGTAATATGCTTGATGTTTTCCTCTAAAAACTAAGGCCAATTTTAAAATCAAGTAATATTTTTAAGTGTTTAAACATAAACGAAAATCATTTTTTATGAAAAATTACCAGTTTAGTAACTATGGTCAGCTATATCTCAAAACTATTTTGAAGTACAAGAAAGATTTTAGAGCATAACACAGATAACTGTCATAAAAATGTACTCCTAGAAGGATTTATGAATATTTAGAATATGATTTTGTCTATGGCTTAAGGCAAATATTTTAGTCATTTTTCTTCAAATTTCTCGGTTTTTTTAAAAAATATTATTTTGAAAGCTTAATTTTACAATATTTTCATAGTTTTAAAACATATGCAGTTGAGAAATAACATTAAAAATATATATAAGTTATTTTTCAAAAAAATGTCTCCGAACACAGTCGGATACCTTAAACATGTTTGATGGTCTGATATTTTGATGCTTAAACATGTTTGATGGTCTGATATTTTGATGCTTAAACATGTTTGATGGTCTGATATTTTGATGCTTAAACATATAAAAAAAGATTATATATGCAAGAATAACTGACCTAGGTTCAAAGGATTCGAAAGAAAATTAATCAACAAATTAACAGACGTAATATGTAAATGGCCAGTTTTGATTGAAAGTCTCTTCCTTAAAGAAGTAATGTTAATGTGCACTCAGTTTTTATCGTATAAGGTTCGTAAAAATTTCGTATAAGTAGGAAAGACAAGAAATTTTTTCAGATTATAAAGATAAAGCATCAAAAGCACTAACAATTAATTGTACAACATTATTCAAATTATCTGAGACAATTAATCTCGATAAAATTCATTCTTAATCTAAAGCACTCACTTCGTTCGCTTAAAAGATTTCCGTGTGTTTTAGTCGAATTATCTCGAGCAATTATCTTAATTATATTTATTCCGACTTTGTGAATATCACTACTTCAAAGATATTTTACGCTTTAATTCGACTTAGGATAATGAAATTTTTGGCTTTATAATGGAGATAAGCAGAAGTAATATAGTTGATAATCATGATTATTTTTTTCATAAATTCTCTATTGTCGCGTTGGAATTTTCGTATAAAAATTTCTTAGTAAGAAAACTAAAACTAAGAAATCCAAACACATAAAAATTTCATAGATAAAGTACCTTCGTGAAATTCGAGACACAAATGGCAATATTACATTCAAACAACCACAGGAAACATCATATAAGTATTAAAATATTTTTTATCAAGTTGTAAGATAAGACTTATATATTCGTTTGAAACGTTTTAATATAAAAAAAGGACTAAAAATAGAAATTTATAGCATTAGCGTATAAAAATGGTAAACATAAGCTGTATTAGTTTAAAATTACGTCAATGAATTTAACTTAACTCTTCCCAAAAACGACTATTTTGGCATCCAGAAAGTGGGTCTGATATCCAAATGAAAAATAATACAAATTTACGATCCTAGCAATTTGTTAACACAACAAATGAGACATGTAAACAAAGGAATTGAATTTCAATAAATTTATCAAATTTGTTAGTTTCTTTGGAAAAGCAACAATTATTTTTATATGACTTATTATTAGGATTTTTTTTAAATATTGCTCCACAAGCCCATAATTGTTCACAAATATATTCGCGTTTAGTCGTTAAAAAATGCGTGAATAACTCGAAAGATCATAGAAAAATCTATCCGATATAATTTTGCCTAAAAAAATCAATAAAGAAATTATTTGGACGTTTTATTTTTAATATTAATTTTTTTTCAAAACTGTTCTCAAAAAACAATGTAAGACTTTTCTTCAAGAAAAAAATCTCTTGGTATATAAAATATAGAAAACATTTTGAAAGCAGAGTTTTGGAATATAAATAGCAGACTATACAGCACTGTTTTAGATAAATTCCTTTATTTCAAAATGAAATATGAGTGGCTTGTGTAAATTGAAACGGTAGCTAAGTATAAACCTGGTTCCCTATTTCTTAGAAATAAAAACATCAAGACAGTTAATTAGACTAGTATGAAAAGTTCTCTATTTAAAAATTCCAAATTGTTTAATTATTAAGTTTTCTGAAATGAAATCTAATCAAATAAAACAAAATTTTACAGCGTGGCATACCTTTTGCGGAAATTAATTATTTTTTAAATATTTTATTCTAATTACAATATTTTCTCATAGTCTTCTTCTTCTTTCTATATTATTATTTAATCTCAAAATGTAATTAAATTTTGTGAAATTGCACTTCCAAATTTCTAATCTCAAAACTCATAGTTAATAAATGAAATATTTAAAATTTCATAAAGACAAGCTCTAATTTCTACTTAAGCTATTCTTAATATTTGATTCATTGAAAATACCTAGTTTTCTTTTTTTAATTAAAATTTTATATATGAAAGCTTATATTCACTCGCCAATCTTCGGCTTTTTTAACTATTATAATTATTTTTCAATCTTTCAAAATCAAGAAACAAAACATCATTTTTTATTAAAACACATTAATCATTTTATCCGTGTTAAATATAAAAAGAAAGTTTTTTTATCTTTTATTGCAAACTCTATGCAGTGATTTATTTAAAATAATCTACTAATATTACAGTATTACGAAATAAAAAAAAATCAATTGTACTTCTTCAGTATCAAAACTTCAGTGTTTAAATATAAAGCAGAGTTTGTCTTGAAAGCTACTTCATATGATAGAAGTTTCATTTTAACATATTTGATGTTTGTTTTTAATGCTATAAAATTAATCTAGTTATGAGGCGCTGTTGTTGGCAAGCGCAAAAAGTCTAATAATTGCTAATTCATTTTTGTTGAAAAAAAGAGATATTTTCTATTTCTAAAACTTTTCTTGGTAAATTAAATTAACATCTCGTGTTGAAGCAACGTGAGGTTTACTTTGGGACGGATCTCACCATTTTTCAACAGATGTCGCCGTCGTACTCTGGGCACTCTTCATGTGGGTGGCAGCATCCCTATCTGGAACTTTTCACACCACACCATTAGAAGGGTACTTGACCGAGACTGGTTTAATGTGGAACAAACCCATGTACACGAATGGTTTGGATTTTTAGTGGAATCGGGTTTCAAACCCGCAATCCATTGGTCCCGAAACGGAGATTCTAACATTGGTTCACCGCTGGTTTCTAAGTCATTTTCTACTGCAAAGAATTCGAATTATTAACACAGTTCTAAATTTAATTATCGTAACTTTCAATTAAGTTGCCTAATAATGAGCTTCGATTTTGTTTTGGCAAAATATTTCGTCTAACATAAAAAAAAAAATGTTTATTTTTTAAAGACAAGCTCTATTAAAAACATGAATAATCAAAAGCGATATGAAAAAAATTGCTTTGTTTAATTCTGAAACTAGTTTAATTGAAGCTCTAAATTTTCACCTATTCTTCATTATTTCCATTTCAATGCATTAAGCTTCGAATTATTGTAAGAATTGTTTTGAATTAGACAATGATGTTTTAACAACACCCTTTTTTACTTCTTTTACTTGAAAGAATAAAATAAAATGATTGATTATCTTTCGAAGAATAAGTCTTCAAATCAAGTCTTTTTATTGTAAAAGAAACTAAAACAATAACTGTGAATTTGCTTTCAAGCAATATGTGATATCAGTTTGAATACTAAGCCTTATGATGATTTTTCCCGAAAGTATTGCTAATTCATTGCACATTAGTGCTTGTTTATAATTATGAAATTGTCATTTAACTGTTATTTTAATATTGTTACTTCTTAAACAAACTAAGAATTGTAATGCTGAAACAAGATTTATGGCATGGATGCTGATAAAATTGTTCAATAAGCAACACAAAAATTTATAAATACTTTACAATAGTGAAAAGAAAGGAAGACATATGGTTCCTTCTTTGAAATTCGCTTACTCAAACTCCCTAATCGAATTCTAATTAGTGGAGTAATTTGTACCAAGAGAAACATTTCAATGCAACATAGCAGCCACAGTTTGTAAGCGAAATCAGCCTTATTTAAATGTTTAATTTGGTAGATTAAAATGGCTGTGGCTTAAATTATATGGAAAAAGTTAAGTTCAAAAAATGAAGGTAGTGCTTCACATTTTAAATTTTAAAAAAGATAAAAATAAAGTTGTTGTGTTTGGACCGATAAAACCTAATTAGGTTGTATTTGAAATTATTCACTGGCTTTAATTTATTTAAAAATCTGAGCATTTTAAACAAAAGTGAAAAAATAATTCATCATTACTGTTTAAATTGTTATGTAACCGATAATAAAGATTGAAATGGTATGGAATTTTACTTGTAAAATTGTTATTACTCCATCTAAGATGTTAATTTAGACTGATTTTGACCTACCTATTTTAATTGATAGGTATTTGACATTCCCTGAGAGATATCTCATTTTAACTTATTTATGTTTTTGAAAGTTATTGATGCATTTAGTAATATTTAATATTTTATTTACGGCATTTGATGTTGCTTCCTAATTTGTTAAATCGAATTCCATTTCACACAGTGTGATTTTACCATGCTATTGGTAAAAATAATTTTTTACTAGTCTTCAGTTTTAGTGCAGATTATCCTTACAGAATTTCTTGTTGAAGATAATAGCATTAGCTTAATAAGATAAGTAGCATTAAAATTATTTTCAAGCTACCGTTTTTAATTTTAATAATATAGTTCTTCCCAAACTGCATTCTGAATGGTTTTCCCTATCATTTAATGTATTCATTAATTTTGTAAAATTAATGTTTCATTAGTACCTGATCGCATGATTCAATGATCTAAATAATAGGGTTTCGTTATTCCATGCAGCTTCCAATACACGTAAATGAACCGAAATTGTTTGGAAAATGTTATTGTGGAATATCAGCGACGCAAAACTCAATGTATCGATATCAAATGTCTTCTGAATGCCGGACTAATAGAACAGATGTATGGTTTTTAACTTTGCACTTATCATTAGATAAAAACAGTGAATTATCGATTTAAGAAATCATTAAACTTTAAATGTACAAGTAAGTCTAGGATTATTATTATTTAGGTTATTGTGGAATATCAGCGAAACAAAACTCAATGTATCGATAACAAATATCTTCTGAATGCCGGACTAATAGAACAGATCTGTGGTTTTTAACTTTGCACTTATCATTAGATAAAAACAGTGAATTGTCGATTTAAGAAATCATTTATACTTTAAATGTACAAGTAAGTCTAGGAATTTTAGAGTTCCATGGATGTAACCTAAAAGCTGTACAGTGTATCCTCAAGACAAATGCGCGTTAAAATTTGAGAACTAAAGTATGACAACATTCGCGGAATCCTTACCGAGTTTTGCCCCTGTATTTACAAAACACTTAGCTTCTGAGCTTGTGTCACTATGACCAATATTTACGTTATCGATGAAAGATGAATAAGAAATTTCAGCAGAAGTCAGATTCTTTTGGGGGTCGTTACTTATATAAAAATTGTATCGAAATTTGTTTGTAAAATACAATTTTTTTTAAAAAAATTTTCAACTAAAAAATGAAATCTCATTCATAAATGTTAACTCAATTTTCGCCATTTCTTTTTAATTATTTCCACGTAAATGCATCTTAACCCCTTAAGGATCGCATAATTTTCAAGAAAACTGTAAAAAAGTGCCTATATTTTTATTCAAGAAAATTGTATAAAAATAAGTGTATGAACAATATATGCATTCATTTTTAATTTTTGGAATTTTTTTAGCTTGAAATTAAGAAAATTTAATTTTTCAGAAAAACCAACAATCAGGGTTTTTGTGACAACCAACTATCTCCAATTACATTATAAGTAGTATGTTACTGCCATCTGGTATGTAAAATAAGAAATAAATTTTTTTCCGGGTATAAGAAATGGATTGTTTTTAATTTTTTTGGTGCGTTACTTTTGAAAATTTCAGGCCGGAAATATCACGGGCACGAGAAATAGAATGCGAGACCTCACCCCGTGATTTTGGCGGGAACGAGACGGAAGGGTTAAAAGTTACACGTATTTTATAGGTGGATTATTAACCGCTGATATTTGTTTGTTTTACGTATTACTCATTACTCATATAGTAGTCATATCAAATTTCTATGTAGGATTCATTTCAATACATAAAAATGTATTATTTCAACGAAACTTTTGAATAATTAATTGAGAGACTACAGAAAATACGGAAATCATGGAAGACAAACACTTTTTTGGATGTAGTAGGGGGAACACGGGGACATTGATACACTTTTTTTTGAGAAGCAAAAAGATGATTTTACCAACGGAAATAAGTAGAACTAATACACTATATTTATGAGTTTGTTAATCTAACATAGAATTTCAGTCGAGGTTTGGTCATAAATGAAATAATAAAATATTTATTACAATTTTTTCCTAAAAATGCATTTGTATCAATCTGCCCCATACAACGGGTACATTGATATACACGGAATTATCGAAAATATTGATGGTTAATAGGTCTGGGATCAAAACAAAATTTTTTTTATCAATAAACTTTGTATTCCAAATCAAGTTTTAAAATTTTAACTAAGAAACAAACTTTTATTTTAATAAACTTTCAACATTTTTAATGAGACTGGAAAATAGGAACAATAATGCCTCAGAAAATAATTTATCTCTACAAATAATACAGGAAAATGTGTGTCTGTGTGTGTAAATATACTTTGGAGGGAGAGAATGTATACCTCGAAGGCGTTTTTTGAAATTTTAATGAACTAAAAATCAAGGGACATTTTTGCGTTCTTCCTTCATAACTTACTAAAAAAAAATTAGCACAAACATAATTTTCACACCATCTAAAAATGCACAAAATTATCTTTTTGATGATATTAATTAAATTTCCGTACAATTTTTCTCTCCAATTTTAAAAAATTCGTAAAAAAATATTTTAAACTTAATTTACAACGGCTCCTTTTATTTTTGCAATAAAATTCAAACTGTTTTCGTAATTTAAACAAATGCTTATTTGCGTGTTTCTCTTAGATAGTTCATTTATACGTTTTTTTCATTTCTGAAGACGATTTTGCAAAGTAGTTGCTGTTAAGGCGCATTGATACACACAGAAGATGCGTATCTATGTGCCCCGGAGTCAACTGTATCAATCTTTTTTACTTGAAACAAGTGGTCACTCAAAATCAACGCTGAAAAACCTCAAAACTTAATATAGTTCGGAAAAATAAACGTTTTTTCCTACCTTTGGAGAAGATTTCCTGGAAGGAAAACGTAAATAGTGAAACAAATCACACAACACCTACTTAGAGTAAAATTTATTTCGACTAGAAGATTAGCGGTTTGATTCATTTGTAAATTAACTTTTGACTTAACATGGCCAAAAAATATATCGTGTGCTAAGGATTACAGTGGCATATGAACATCTTGGGCCACCAACCAATCAACCATCAAAATTTAAGAACTGTATCAATGTTCCCGCGTATCAATCTACCCCAACTCCCCCTACTTACTAGTCTTGCAACTATCTCGCTCTTAAATTGTTTTTCCTGCTGATTCATTAAAAAAACATTCACCTCAAATGCAGAAGGTATGAATAAATTCAATCAAAATAAATTAAAAATTAAACTTTTGTTTTCATGGATAATGATGGTTTCAGCCGAAAATATTCTTTGATGATGATCTGTTGCGGAAGGGACTCGAAGTCTGCTGTTCACAGAATTACTAGTGTAGAAGTCGTTATTCTCTTATAACGGAAAGTTAAAATTACCCGGAATTACCACATTACCAAACAGAAGATACTAGAATGATATTTTTTCTTTAAAAATTTCAATTCCAGCATTTATCTACCCTTCAAAATATTTTAAATCCCGACCTCTCAGAATCCATGCATTCAGATTCGTGGTAGACTCGCGGCAGCAGCGACGATTGAAACGACCCTTTTGACTTTGCTTTCTGATCAACAACAAACTTATAAATCCTTCATTTCGAAGACTTAATTGGAAGAGGGGACTTAATTGGAGCTCGTTTTCGACTTCGTTAGTTTTTCCCCGGAAGGACGGAGAGAAAATCATTAGCCATTCTCTCTCACTCGCTCGGATGAGGATGTTTATCACCTCCCATTGTTACACGATTGCGATTCTGCGTATACAATGTTCCTCCGCAAGGAGCTACGACGTATTTACAAGCTCTTGAATACCTTAAGAGGAATAGATATCGCGGGAGGTTCAGCTTTTAAATTTATTTGGTTTTTGAGATATTTTACAAATAATGCTTTTGCGACATAGCGGAAAAAACATATTACAGTAAAGCCTCGATTATCTGTGCTGATTGGGACCGCAATCACCTCTGGTTGGTCTTTTTTCTCTAAATCAGTGGGTCTCAACCTCATAGGTTAATATAGGGCAGTGGTTTTCTTCCTCCCGTAACCCGTGATTACTCTTTTTATTTTTGAGTATCCCCACCTTTTCCTTCGTAGGGGAAAGGGTGGGGTTCCTTTGTCCCTTTTTCAGTCCCTTTGAGTACCCCTCCGAGTCATTATTTTCCTCTGTTTTTATTGTTAATAATATTTAAAAGGTTAGCTAAAGAGTCGAACAATTCGAATTCTCATAATATCATTTGCAGAATTCATTTTTGATTTTACATTTTATTCGGTTTTTCCTATGATAGCATTCATTCAGAACCAATACAGATATAAACAAAACTGAAATAATTTCGCATTAACTTACAGTGGAAGCCAATAATTACTCATAATGATAATCACTATTCAAATGGAAGGCAATTTCAATGGAATCCTTTCGCTAGTTTCACGAAGCTGAAAAGATTTGGTTTTATGAAGACGATAATAGAATGGGGCTTTTATAAAATTAATTTTGTATGAAAACACATATCGCATCTTTAAATGAAAACAGATATCAAATAAACATCGTATCTTTGTCATTTTTCCAAAGTTTCTTATTTGAATAGCAAAAAGTAAACTTTCTTTTTGTCAATATTTTTAGATGTTTTGGAGTCGATTCTGTAAAACAAATGAAAAAAATCTGATGTATACAAGGTTCCCACTTCATTAAGGGCCCTTTAACTTCAAAATGACGGCAGTTTTAGTCACGAAAGTAGTGTCTAGGTATAGTGAAACGCCTATGCGTTTTGCAACGCCACCTGGTGGCAAACTTCGGAGTTAGCGTGCCTGTTTCGAAAACGGTACAAAATAAAGGGGAAATGTCAATTACGCAGTTTTAGGGCGTTAGCTGAAAAAAATTGGTTTTATGCAGATGATAATCGAATGTGCTAGGCTTTTATAAGATTAATTTTATAGGAAGACACATGTCGCATAAACTTCGTATATTTGCCATTTTTCCAAAGTTTCTTATTTGAATAGCAAAAAGTAAACTTTCTTGTTGTCAATATTTTTAGATGTTTTGGGTCAATTCTTTAAAGCAAATAAAAAAGAATCTGATATATATAAATATTTTTTAGAAAATTACATCAGTCGTTTGTTCTTATACTTGAAAATAATTCATTAATTTCGTGCCTTTTAAAGTTCACATTTTTCTATATCATTTCCTAATCACATAAACGAATCATTAATTTAGATTCCTTTAAATGAAATTTTTTCCATCTGTAAGTGATTATTTGGGTAGATATTATGGCATTTTTATTTCCCTTACTACTCCGATGAATTTTCTAAACACAAAACTAGAGATAAATTTTTAAACGAATCATTAAGCAAACTCCTATTTTTAGTCAAAAATTTTTAGTCAAAAGACATGTTACTTTTGCAATAAAAATTTTTTTAAGGAGTAGATCATGTATTCAAAAATTACTCTGGACTCTTAAGAAATATTTTTTTGTTTCAGAGAAAACTTATTTGAAAGCATATATGCTGTAAACAAAAATCACTGGTTTCTGATAATTTTTTTAAATATTTGAAAAGTTGAAATCAACAACTTGAAAATAAAATAAATATGCACAGCTTCAAGAAATCTCAACAAATTTATTTAGCCGCCTAAAATGTTTTCCTACATAAAATTACCAAAGAAGACGATCAATAAACATATACAAACTACCACTAAAACTTCGCGAAGTACCTAAAATCCATATTTGTTCCTGAATATCCGACGCGAGTATTGTCATTAGCTAATCTTTTACTGTTGCCTTAACGATGCTGTCTCGCTCTTTCACTGTTTCTCTGCAATCTTTATGATGGTGCTGACCTT
>BGPR01035382.1:641-16000 GCA_013235015.1 Araneus ventricosus | reverse complement strand
AAAAAAATCATGCGAATAAAATCCATTATTCAAACAATGTTTTCTGAAAAAAAGTTTGATCGCCATGCCATCTGGTGGTAGAACTTGAACAAGAATATCTACTTAGTGAAAACGTGAATATTGATCCATGTGTTTTCTACTTCAAGTTTCAGAGCACAATTCCAATACCATTATTCTTTTCTATAGGTCTTGTTTACCTAGGGAATCTCATAAAATGTATTTATTGATGTATTCGAAATTTTCTATTGCGTGCAATCTTTTTCAATTCAATGCCATTCTAGCATATCATTATAAAAGAAATGATGAAAAAATACAGTAACAAGTACTTCTAATATTTGCTTATGGTTGAAAAGAATTTTATTCAATAAAACTATTTGGTTTTGAAAGCATATATGAATGATTCCCTTTTATTATAAGAGTTCAGTAGTGGTAAATTAAAATACTACAAGATGCAATTTCACGTCACCTTTTTTCTCTTTCTATAGCTTATCTTTATGTCTTGAAAGAGTGCCGGAAGCAAGTACTTCCTGCTAACAGTTATCATAAAGGGAATTTGGAATAATAGCGATACAATGATTCCCCTTGTTGAAAGATGTTTTATATACAAGAACTGCCAGAGGGTAGTGAAATTCGAATGGATCATATATGTGCCAAATCTAAATCATCAATTGTTAATAATAAATAATGTGTATCATAGTAACTTTCCATTTTTTACGTAATTTTGCATGAAAATTAATAATTTTAATTACTGCGTATTATTTAAACATTTTGAAATGGATGTACGTTCATGAATTTCATGAAAATATAATATCATGGGATTTTCAAAAGAATAAATATAAAAATGTCATAATGCATTTAATTCCACTATAAATAATAGAAATCGGAAGTCTGATAAGAAAGCTTATTTTTAAGTCTTGAAAGAGTCTAGCTTAATAATCTTTATGTCTAGCCTATCGTTATGTATTGAAAGAGTGCCTGAAGTAAATACTTCTTGCTAACAGTTATCATAAAGGGAATGTGGAATAATAGCGATACAATGATTCACCTTGTTGAAAGATGTTTTATATACAAGGACAACCAGAGGGTATTGAAATTCAAATGGCTCATATATGTGCCAAATCTAAATCATCAATTGTTAATAATAAATAATGTGTATCATAGTAACTTTCCATTTTTTACGTAATTTTGCATGAAAATTAATAATTTTAATTACTGCGTATTATTTAAACATTTTGAAATGGCTGTACGTTCATGAATTTCATGAAAATATAATATCATGGGATTTTCAAAAGAATAAATATAAAAATGTCGTAATGAATTTAATTCCACTATAAATAACAGAAATAAGAAATCTTATAAAGTATAGAAATATTTGAAACTAAGAGCAGTAAAGCAGCGAAAATGTCCGTAGGAACGAAACTAGGTTCAAGCTTTCATTCATAAATGCAGGGTTATGGTGGCTCGACCTTGGAACCGGAAGATTTCGCGTTGGTAATAATCTTCCACCAAACATTTCTATAATGAGACACGCCAAATCCATTTGAATTAACTTCTGTACTACTGGTGTGGTGTAAAAGTTCGGACATGAGAGTTGTGTCTTCGATAATAAATAAAATCGAAGACACAATTTGTAATCGAAAACTATTTGGAATGAGGAAGGTCGTCCCAAAAAATAGACCTCTTTCGTCTTCAAAAATGCAAAATATTGCTTCAAGATACTATGTTGAACCCTCCATAAATGTTTCCAGCCTTTTTGGGATAAAACTCGTTGAGTTGTTTGTTAAATGATTGACGCGTTGTTTTAAATTTTGCCATTTCTAATAAAAATAAAACTTATGATAGTGTGCTAATTTTAAATTTTTAATAGGTAAAAGAAATAATACATATATATTTCATATTAAAATTCATTAATTTTTTGGCAATAAGAATCTTGATCAAAACATTAATATAAATTTTTAATGTGGAATGCTTACTGATATAATAAATTAGTTATGCTTGTTCATCTTCCAAATTGCAATTGAATTATCTCTATGGAGCTTATGCAAATAAAAATATTCATGTATATGATTTATATACTTGTCCTCTTCCATTAGGAAAATTATTAACAGCAAATATCTAAATTCAGAACAAACTTATAAGGAAATTTATTTTGAGAATATTATTTTCACATTCCATGTGAAAGTTTGAAAATTAAATATCGTTACTAAAGAGATATTTTCAGCTCTTAAACTTCCTTGTAAGATAAAATTATATTAGTAGTATACTGGTTATGATACTGGTTTAATTTTATTATTTATTTATTAGTATTATTTATTAGTATTTATTTATTAGTAACTATATTTATTATATTAGTTATTATACTGATTTAATAAAAAAATATTCCACCACATTTTTCATTGCCAAGTAATGTTAATGATTTATATATAGAGTCCTCCAAACATGTGAACTCCTTTTTGCGCAACTGTTGTTTCAACGTAAATATGGCATACATGTATCATAACTCATTTTAATAAAAGCGAACGTAGTATTTTGTCAGCTATCTATGCTATAGTTTTCGTGCGTCAGCTTTTGTTTCATGATTCTATTTAAGTCAATTTTTTATTCTTATAATTTTTAAGCAAAATGAAAGCGATACGTCTTTATAAATAATGGCTTGATGAATCGTCATAATCATAGCTACTCGCCAGTTGATAATCGCGTCTGACAGTCGAACACTATGTTGGCGTGTTAGGCGGTAACTGAGCAGATGTGTGAGATAATTATGATATTTTTGTCTGAGAGCTCCATGAATGATGATGTTCATCAAACTAACAAGAGGAATGCGTTATACCAAGCACTGTTTAGATATTCAAGAATGAAGCAATTTAATTCCAGCATGAAGGAGCACCTCCGGATTACTATTGCGACGTGAAAGTCTATTTTCATGGAATTCTGGTAAATAAGTGGTTAGCTCCCCAAACACTCACCGGATTAATTTCCCTCTTTTTGAAGTAAAAATTAAATATAAATTTTATATGTTTAAGACCAAGTACGTTTAACTAATCAAGAGCTCTATTGAGAAGAAAAATAATGGAATGACAATTTATATATATAGTGTCACGTGTAATTTCATCGGTCGATTTTATCACCAGACCCTGGAAAATAACGGTCAACAATTCGAATATTTTCGAAAACTTACAAAATTCTAAATTTATTTTTATTAATTTGAGCTATGAGCATTTTACGTACATTAATATTTGTTTAAGTAATAGTTATTCAAACTGTGAATACATTTTTGCAACACATTAATATTAGAATTAATAGTTGCTTTCACTGTGATTTCCCGTTGGACGAATGATAGTTTATTCGCTTTTTAATTTGAAATATATAATGATAAAAATTGTCATGGATACACACTTCGTTCTCATGAATGTTCTCTCTGAATGATTTTTGGATTAAATGCTATGTTCTAAGTTTCTTTTCAACGCAGAAGAACTTTCCAATTGCCGTTCGTATCGACAATTATTTTTCTTGAATCAACACCTTTAGAGATTGGCCCAATAAGGTGCAATAGTTTTCACACTACGCATTATGTACTTTTCAGGTGCAAATTGGCGTATGTCTTCTATTAAAGAATAATAATTTACATATAATTCTTCAAAATAACAAATTTGCACATGATTCTTGAATAGTATGCTTTAAAATTGTCAAAATTTGAATAAAAATCCACAGCAAATTAGTGACAACTACATTCAAATTGTATGAATAACTGAACTTTTAGCAAAAAAAAAATGATATGAAAATAAATTTTAATGCTAATAAAATACTTCTTCTATTGCAATATTTTTTTTATTTAGAAACATTTTAACGAAACTCTTATCTGCATGCAGCGAAATAAAATAGCGAACAGTTATGAGAAATTGTTGTTTCCACAGTTAAAACACTTTCCGCATTCTCTCTAATTAATCGAAAAGCATCCTTTTCTGTAATCGTAAACTTCCATCATCTTCATGAGATAGTTTCCTTTAATCTCAGTCCCAGCACAAGTAAATAAACAGCAACAGGGCACGTTTGCAATTTCCTAAGGTTTATGTAAGTAGTTACTCTCGAATTTCACGTTGCCAGCAGCTTATTCAGTAGACAACTTTATAAGATTCTCATCTATCCTAGCTTTCAATTATAAACAGAAATCGAGAATTTCATATCCCAGACACAGTTTATAGATTGTTTCGTGTTCAGCATTTATTGTTTACTTCACAGCATAGAAATTATAGCATCACTACTGTAGCCATTTCATCTTGCGACTTCTTTTTCTCGGAAATTGCGAAAGTTCCAACTCTAGAGAATTTGTTCCTTTAGTATATCTGTGCCATGAGTTTTTTCTCTTCCAGTAAAGAATATGTATGTGTGGAATAAATTCACGGAAAATGGGATTCCGGAACACTGAATAAAAAATGTGTAGGTTATATTTTTTACAAAGATATACAACTTGCTCATACACAGAACACGGTTTCTAATCAAAGATTGTAAGTGCATTACTTATTTCAATCTCCCGAATTGTCGTTACTCATTTTTCTTTAACTCAACAATTCATGTTTGTAAATTTAATGATTATAAAGACCAAGCTTCGCAATAAACTTTTTGGATCTGAAAAATTACATAATTTTGTATTCCGGATACCCAGACATTATTTCATTACTTTCAGATCTTAACCGCCAATAAGTGCCGCAGACTTCTCAGATAGCTCGGCCATATTTTGCATTCGTTCTTGCAATCAGAGGGCAGTGGTGTCAGGTCCTTGTAGTTAATTTTCTAGATCGACCTTTGAGAATTGAAGTTAACAAAATATTGACATCGGAGAGTGGTGTCAGGTCCTTGTAGTTAACTTTATAGACCATTGAGAAGTAAGGTTAACAAAATATTGACATCGGGCAGTGGTGTCAGGTCCTTGTAGTTAACTTTATAGACCTTTGAGAATTGAGGTTAACAAAATATTGATATCGGGCAGTGGTGTCAGGTCCTTGTAGTTAACTTTATAGACCCTTCAGAAGTGAGGTTAACAAAACAATGACATCAGGAAGTGGTGTCAAATCCTTGTAGTTAACTTTATAGACCTTTGAGAAGCGAGGTTAACAAAATATTGACATCGATCCCCTTTCTTCAACAGCCGGCTGTCATAATTTCAGACCTTGCATTTTATCCCTCATGTTACCATTTCCTTGTCTTCAGTAATGTTGCTTGGTGGTCTCAGTAATCTTCTACTTCCTGTCTATTCAAACTACTTATAAAGTCTCATAAAGACTCTCGGCACGGGGACAGGAGGTGGTGCTATGTTATGTCACAATTCCAATCTCACAGTTCACCATACTCAAAATTGATGGATTTTCCTTTTTCACTATATATAATAAATTCTGTACACTTTTAGTTATTTAATATGAAATGGATTCGTCATGGATAGTGAATTGTAATTAAAAATTGTGACTAAACACTCATCACAACTAATATTAAATTTTTCCCTAATTCCATAATGGCTTCTAGAAAGTACAGTTTTTGAAATGAGAACGATTTGGTTGTAATTTTAGAGATAGTTTAGCAAGATTGTGAGATTGTAATTATTGTGTAAACAATAATTGTTTTAGGTATTTAATCATAAAAATTAAATACTTTTCTATAAAACAATGCGTATGATCTGAAATATGTCAACCATAATATTTATAATTATGTATTATTAAAAATAGAAACATCATAAAAATAAAAGAAGTTTTTAAAAACATGTTTGTGTTAGGATATCAAGACGTAGAAATTAAATTTTTTTCCCTTAAATATGGACGTTATAATTAATTCATAAAAATTTGGAGATCTGAAAAATATAACTTCACGGGAATTCAGTCAAAATGATTATTATAAGAAAGAAAGTTCGTAAGTATTCATTTTAAATTTGCAATACTATAAAGGTTAATAAAATTCCAATTTACTTTGGGTCTATACATCATTGAGTCACGTGTTTACAAATAAAAACTAATATTGGTATTTCTAACTAAATAATTATTTTTTGCATTTGTACACTATTAAAAGCGTGTTTTAAAAACATGTTATTTTTTAATTTTTGTAATTATTTTAAGTATGTTGTCAATAATTTTTCCCTTCATTTCTTCACCTTCTTTTAACAAACTTCACCAAATACTTTAAGCGGAATTCTAATTTGATTAGGGCTTAACTGAATTATTCAATTCAATTAAGAAAATAAAGCATTTCTTCAATGCCAGTGAAAACAAGGTTTATAATATAAGTTTAACATTATTTATTCATGCTGAGATTAAACATAAATCTGCGTGGGCATATTATTTCTTTGAAGCTATTGTTTTGGCGTTGATTTTTATAAAACGTTTGAATAACCTTTTACAAATTTATTCGTTTTTATGTTTTATAGTACTTATTCAACGAAAGATAATAGAATTGTCTAGAAGGTCTCGTTAGCTTATTTCGTTTGTCTTTTAAAAACCTTAGAAATTCCGTAAACAGAGTTTATTTTAACCAAATAAGTTTTCTTTAGATGAAAAAATCTTTCAGAAAATAAAAGAAAAGCCTTTTTTCTCTATTTATCTTCTTAAAGTCTTTTTTGTATGTCAGCGAAGTAAAATGAATAAAATCCTAGAAAAAATAGAAAATAAAAGTATTTTATCAGTGAAATAATGTACACTCATGTTTTATAGAAAGAATACTTATTAAACAACAAGATGTTTCATATTTATTATCATTATACATTTATTTACAGCGAGATTCCTATGTAAAATTGAAACAAAATGCAATGAATTTCCAATTTTTAGTTCATGAATTTTATGTATCTAATGACTCATATTAAGATACTTAATACTACGTTATCATAAATACTTTATATCTATGCTCAATTAAACATATAACGTGTTAAATACAGTGGAACCTCGGGAATCCGTGATTTCGGATAATCCGAACATGTTTTTTTAATTTTCTGAACTTTTTTTTATTGAAAAATAGAGGAAAAATAATAATCATGAATCAGAAGCAAAACTAATGTTTATTTCTAACTTAAAAGAAACATTTGAATTTGTGTTTAAGAATGAGAACCTTAAAAGCACCTTAATTAGTAGAAACAAAATCGGTTATCGCCTTTTGACATAAGAAAATAAACCTGATTGAAGATGCGAATCTTCCCGTACTCTTATTCACAGAGTATCCTAAGTCAATACTGTAACGAAATTATCTTGTGGGTGTACTTGAATGCAATCCAATAAGCAGTATTTAAAAAAAAAGCTCTTTATTCTTCAAATATTCCAAGCAAAGAAACGTAGCACAAGTATTAACGCAGCACTAGTAAAAATTCACAACATAGACTACCGATAAATCTCAACACAGCGCTCAAAGGTTTCTTGTTAGCTCACCAGCTTGCTTGCTGATCAAATTCCAACTGACTCTTCTTGGCTTGAGAGCTTGCCTTTATACTTTTCAACAGGAAGTGACTTCATTACGTAGGAAGTGACGTAATCTCTAGAAAGTTCATGAAACCAGTAGAAATAGGTTGAAAGTTCGAGGTCCTTCTAGAAAATTCCCTTTGTCGCCAAAGTCGCCAACTTTGCGCCAAGTCGCCAAAATGGTCGCCAAATTTGTCACCAAGGTCGCCAATTTGTCGCCAAGTTGCCAAGATTAGCATCTCAGGGAAACGACTTTATAGCTTTGTAACAATACTCTACTGCATTTGGTATATAAAGAGTATTTTACTGAATTTTCCGGATAACCGAATCAGTCCGAATTTGTTGGTATTCCTGAGGTTCTACTGTAATTTAAAAATACTTAACATCGATAATAGGAAACATTTATTTAGGATTAAATAATAGCTATTTTTTTCCTTTTACAAAAGAAGTTTATAAACCCAAATTCGGTTTTAATAATGGCAGGCAACAGAAAGATTCCCTACAAATTTTTCACTTCTTAATAAAATTGTCAGTCTTTATACCTAACAATACAATGGCCATTTCCTATTTTCTTGTATTTAATTTTACTAAATAGCAAATAATCCTTTATTTCTCTTTCTATCAAAACATAGATCTTAATGGTTTGTTATTATCATAAATTCTACAACGAAAGAATTATTTGCAGCTAGTTTTACTCTTAGTGTCTCTAGGTAAAAAACTCTCTTCGGAGATTTAATGCTTTTTGAAGAGATAATTGCATGTCAGCTAAATATTCTTTAAAAACATTGATGCATGTCGCATTTTTTGCAGTAAAAAACGGCTGCTCCCACCTCCTTCATTTATGTTTAAAAGTAGATGCTTGGAAATAAATAACGTCTTTAATGCCTCGACGGTAAACTAAGCGCACATAAACATATTACAAAATGTAAATAATAAAAACCCTATTAAAGCTGTAGAAGACTACTTCTATATCCGAGTCAGAGAGTGTAATGAAGAAAAATAAATGTGTAATGTCAGCAACTAAGTGGAAGTTTGTTTTAGCGCCCATATTCTTCATGACTTTTAACCTTTTAATAAATGAGCCTTCTTCTCAGGAATAATGTATTTCTTCTTTGATGCAAAAGCAAGCAACGTTGAAGCTTCCGCCTGGAATCTTTCTCCCTCCTAGGGAAAAAGAAATTCCCTCTAAGATGCAACGTTAAAAATAATCTAAAAATGCGATAAATAAACAAAAATTCCCTAAACATAGTTCTTCTGAAAATCCCCACCTTCTTCCACCATTTTATCAAAAAGTTTCATCTACTTTTACCCTCATACACACACACCAACAAAAAAGGATTTATCTATTTTTTTTTCTTTCCTGCTTCAGGCTAAAAATTTAATCATGCTTGTAAATACTACCCCAAGAACATTTTCATTTATTATTTTTTTTTCTATCCATTTTTCTGGTTGGCTCTGATTCAAGTCCATTTTTTGTTTCAAATTATAGAATGGCATCTCTCTTCTTTCCAATATAATTATCCTTATCAGCTAGGATGGGATATATTTGAATAACAGAAGTTCAGCCTGCCTGCTTATTTATTTTCAGAAATTTACTTCCTGAAACAATTTCACGTAATTTCTCTCTTTTCTCATGTTACATAAGAGTTTCATCAAGTTACGAAAATGAGATTTCAAAGAATATTTTGGATGCATATGCTTAATTTTTTCGATTAGAATTTCCTTTATTTTCTTTCTTTGACTTCCCTTGTTTATTGGGGGTTGTGGTTGTTTAGGAGTTTTATATGTGTTTAATGTGAAGAAAGAGAATAAAATATTTCATTTTATTTGCTGATTTTTGGATGAATACTTTATATTAAAAGAATGTAGTTTCGTTAACAGTCTTTTTATGTAGATAATGAAACTTAAATTAAGCCTCTGTTAAAATTCCTGATCAACTTCTCGTCAGTTTTAAGGATACCTCCTTTAATTTCAAGAATTTTCACGAGTGATGTATTTTAATGTATTCATGAACATTTGTTTAATAGTGTGATATTTTTAATATATAATATTTCGATATTAGAGGACAATAAGCATTCATTAGGTATTAATGTGTTTCATTAGTTATCATTTGCTAATCGGATTAACATAATGAAACTTAATAACTTTTATGAAAAATTGATATTCTAAATTCTGAAAAGAGTAATAGTTTGGTGGCGCTTTAATGATATTATATGATAAAAATGTTTCAGATATGGATGAATTGCTTCAGACTTTAACACCACACCTCTAGAGCTCATGCGACTCCTTTCCGGTTTGGTATAGATATAGGTGGGCTTTATTGAATTATATATATATATATATATATATATATTTCAAAAGTAGATGAGTTTTCAACAAATTAATATAGCAGCTTGACTGTGGACAAGCTTAAGCCAGGTTAATTTAATTTTGCTGTACAAACCATCCCTGCTACTATAGTTGTTGAAAAAACAGACAGGGTAATTATTTACCCTAAAATGAAAGAATTTAGGAAGAAAAATTATACACTAACCCTAACTAGAAAACATAACTATATGTAAAGGACTAAAATTCAAGATAAATAATGTGTAAAAGCAACATATAGGGGTAAAGGACAGTGTTTTTAGCTATATGCCAACACTGTTCGCAGAAAACATTATGATTTCACTAATTTTTTAACGGTTCGTATAGATTTTACTTACCCTGATGAGCATCTATACGCTTTTACCGATTTACTACAGTCTCTCCATTTTATTACAACATTTTTTGACTTTCATGATATTGATATATATATATGTGTGTGTGTGTATATACAGCATACAGAAGAATAGCAAATGAAAAAATTACAAAGCTTATGTTCACACATTCACTTTAACACCACACCGCCGTCTCTAGAGCTCATGTGGCTCCTATCTGGGTTGGTATAGACGTAGGTGGACTTTATTGAGATGCAAAAAATATTTAATAGAATTAGCGACACAATACAGGAATTTACACAATGACTTGTTCATCACAGTGTGAATGAAAATAATAATGATGAATGAAAATCATGACGAACAGCATGAAACAGCTTCCATCAATGCACAGGTTGTTAATTATCGCAGATAAGATGGGGAACCATTTCATGTTAAGTGTCGAATGCAAGGAATAGTGAGATTACTATTATAGAAATATGTGAAAAGAAGGATTTAGAATGCTCTGTGTATAGAATGCAAGATAAGTTAGAGGCATTGATCAAGGCAGTTGGGTGAATATTCTACAAAAATATAATATATACATATTTACTTACGATGAGAAGATGACTTGTAAGGTAGGTGAGCCAACGGTGGTCATAGTTAAGCTTTGAGGATTTTTCATAATTTTCTTGTTACGTGTGTGTGGATGAATTTTTTTTGCAACATTTTACACTGTTCTCTAACACATATCAAGTATACTTTTCTTTGTAAAATTAAATTTAATTATTTTCATAATACAATTTCAAAATTGTAGCTGGTGGGCCACGTTTGGTGCCTGGTGTTCCAAAGGTCACCCATATATTGAAATCACTTTTAAAATTTAAAAAAATTACCCCTAAAACTATTTTTACTTCTATAAGAATATTACAGTGTACAATACTTTATGTTTATACTTATAGCAATAACTAGGAACACAATGAACAAAAGTTTCTTTTAGATTTAATGAGATTTTTCTGATAGTCAAATAAAACATTAACACCATTCAATAATTAAATTAAAAATATATAGTTTATTGTTATAAATTTAACAGCAAATGATAATAAGTTTTTTCAGATATTTAAGTAGAAATTCTGAAAATTAACTTTACTACATTGATTTCCATATTTGTTTCGTAAGGTGGCCTACCACCCAGGCTACCTTGGGAACATGCATATGGTCGTCATTTGCACAACTTAAAACTATTAATATGATAAATTTATTAGAAATCAAGTAAATGTTGTTAAAGAGAAATAAATAAGCTTTCAGAAAACATATCATATCTCAAAGTTCTAAGAATTTAAACACATGTAAATTAAAATATCTTCTTACCTGGAAATTAGAACGACTACTCCTCAAAAGTGAAATCACTGCATACAATTGCGGCTGATCAATTTGCCCACTTCAAATTTAGCCACGTGCAATGCAGATATATACTTTACAATGCAGTAGAGCCATTTTGTGATTAAAATTGAAACTAATTGTATTTTAGGGGGGTTATCTACCTTAGGAACACTCACCAACTGTGCCTCACCTACCTTATGTGTTATAATTTATTTTTTTTTGAAAGCAGAAATTATGTTTCCAAATATATAAACTTTTTCTACATACAAATCGAAAACAATTTTATATTTCTATGTATGCCCAATAGTGCACATGGTTCTATTGAAATTTCCCTTCTCAATTAAAATTATTGCGCGATTTCAATGTTAAATACCCGAAAGAGAAAGCAAACAAAGATATTTGGCCATGATAAGCTAAATTTAGACACATGAAAAGTTACATGACCTATAGACTTTTGATTTCTTTTGGGTATCATCAAATCTCTGTGCAAATGTGTATTCACTTCTCAATGATAACAATGTCCGAAACTTTACTGTGATCTGTATTCACTAATTTTAAAGAAGCTTAATTTCTTTTTCATCTCGTATTCAGTCTTAATTTATACACTACACTGTGACAGGAGCAACTAATATCTCAAACAGCCTTTTAGACTGTAAAAGAACTTTAGAGATTTTGTATGTTGTACGAATGCTCCAGAAATTTCAGCAAACATATCATTAATTCAAGAATAGATAAAAGTTAGAGACAAAAAACTTTCTATATTGTTACAGAATGATCTAGAATGCACTCAAGAAAATACTTAAGAATATTCCCAGAAGCTACAATCTTTTTATTGTCCCTCTCCCACTGCGTTTGCGGTTAGGTACGTCACACACGCACAGTGTTTTTGTCCAGTTATTAAGTAATAGCTGATAAAAGCTTGGTTGAAATCCGTCTTGTAGGTTTCGAAAGTCTGGAGATTCGTTTACATTTAAAATTAAATTCAGAAAATGTTCTTGGAAAATGCATGGAAGCTTTGAAAATATAGACATTAAAGACAGCTCTGATAAAGTAAAAAAAATATACTAAGTATTTGAATCGGTAATTTTATTTATTCATTTATAAAGAGAATAATATTTACTTTATAAAGATAATATAAATATTTCTTTATAAAGAAATATATTTATAGATATTAATATAGGTATAAGATATAAATATAAAATAATATTTTCTTCATAAAGATATTATAGCATCACAATAATATCTTCTTTATGTTGCTATATTACTTTACAAAATCATACGAAATAACTCCGATCTCCCCACATAACTTATCAAAAGATTGCTACATTTTCTAAGGATTTATTTCTTTCTGACTGACCCTAAGTAGAACATGACGTGCGATGGCGTACAATATTTCTTGATATTAAACAATATTATACAGTATAGGACAGTATTATGCAATGTTCCGAATATCATAATGAACATTATCCGTGCCCTAATTTAGTTTATGAATTTATATTACCACAGAGAAACTTAAGTGTCATGTGAAACAAACACTTGCGATATTCTGGATGTTTCTTCTTCTTTCCCCATTCTAGATTCTCCTGCTTTGCAATCTATATTTTATTTGATTTTATGCACGAGAGGTAAGAATTCAAATATTTCCATTTATAATGCTAATAAGAACTATAAAATAAATGAACCGAAATATTTAAACTAAGAAAGACAAATAAAGTAGAGTGCCAATTTGACCTTCGTTATAACAAAATGTAAACAAATATTAAATATATTTTGAAATGTTATCTTCGCAGTAAAAATAATGATCTATAATTGATTGAAGATTGATGGATGGAATTTAAAAATCAAAGTGAATCAACCAATTTGCGTCTAAGCAAATTTTTCAAAGATTTTTTTTGTTCTCACTAGCTTGTGCAGCAGAAAAAAAAGAAAGGAAAAAAACAGATTCCTGAAATACTTACTGAAAAAGAACAAGTGTGTTTTTTTAATGTGGTACTAATCGAAGTAATTTTTTGCTCTTTTTTTGTGTAAAATGCCCCTGTAGTATTTTAAGAATTGTCTATTATAATCCCAAAAAAACGCTTAATTTTTACAAGGCAAAGACATTCTTGAACAAAAAAAGCATTATTAGCTTATTTTTTTTCTACTAAATTGATTCAAATCAAATAAAATACCGATAGGGTTTTATAAAAGCTTTTTTTCATGTGTGATGTACTTAACTTACATTTATTTTGCATACCTCTTTACTTCAAACGCATATGAATTCCTTTTTTTCCCATTTGACATACATAATGCTAATTTTGACGTAAAAGAGGTCTTAAGAATACTTTTTTTCTTCCCTTTTTTGTATTCGTGTTTTAGCGGAAAAAAATTGTTAGATGAACTGATCGTAAAAGTCTGTCAAAATGGAAAAAAATGCCTACAGCATTTATTTAATTCATAAGAATTATGGTTATGTCTCAATAGTTCTTCACTGTTAAAAAATATCTACAAGTTGCACATATTCTTAAATTTTATTTATTACATTTTGATATCGAATTTATTCAATATTTTTAATTTTGTCTTTAAAAGAGTATGAATAAATTAGATACACTGAACGAGTGTATAAATTAAACTTTAACTCGATTTAATAAGTTTTCTAAACCTGCAGCTGCTATTTTGTAATTTTATGTCGATTAATATTCATATTTTAAAGATGTGTCATCAATTTTCAAATTTGAACCCCCACAATGTTTAAAATTATGTATTTTCACTTGTTTGACTTCACTTGATTCCAAATGTCCTCAAAATTCTGAAAATTGTGTAGAATTGATCGAAAGGACACATTTTCTTTATGAACTTAAAAATGGTTGAAATTAACGAACGAAAAAGTTTAAATAACCTATTCATAATATTTTACGAATCATATTATATGTATGTATAATCAGAATGTCTAGTACAAGTATATTGTAGGAGCATTTCTTTCAATTAATTGAGAAAGAGCAATTGAAACATCCATTTCAACTTTCTAAAGCATCAGATTTTTAAAAAAGTTGAAATTTTTTAAAAAAGGCAATTTTTTAAAACTTTTTTCTCCTTCATCAGTAGTAATGAATGGTTCTCTTTAAAATATAAAGAAGAGAAGCTAGTTTTATGAATTGAACTCATGAAGAAAGTCAGATCAGTCTCATGCATGATTCAATACAAAATAAACTTAATAAAAGTAATGATGATAAATATTTTTTCAACACGTTACTGTGAGCAGGGATTATATATGGATTCAAATAAGACAAAATCGATTTTTGTTCTTCGAAAATATTTCCATAGGTTGTGTTTAAAAGATATATTCTTTTCATTCGAATTGCATTCTTTGACCATGCATTTTTTTTTTGGGGGGGGTGGGATTCTAATTTTTATATTTTTTTGCTTCAACATTTCTGCATGGAGTGACAAATTTTCAATGAGAACTCTCTGTTTAATTACATTAAGCTGATAAACTTCAACAATTTCCAAAGGAAATAAACGATAGAAAGTATACTTGTTTACTGTCTCTTTGAATAAAGAAATGATTAAATTATATTAGAATAATTGAAATTACTGATCGTTAATAAAACCAATTAAGAACTTTTTCTCAAAGATACTCATCTGGGATATATCCCATGTCTACAGTTTCATATAATTTTGTACAGAAATTTTCTTTTGAAATTTCTTAGAAGAATCACGTGTAAAATGTTTCATACGTTTCGAGGAAACCGATTTAAATTTCAGAAACAAAAATATTTGGAACTAATTTAATTTGAAATTATTTTCAATTCTATGTTTTTTTTTATTATTTCACTTTTAGGAGTTATTAATTTTTTTCTGCCTCACCTAATTAATGTGATATACGTCATAGGATAAA
>BGPR01035380.1:0-15359 GCA_013235015.1 Araneus ventricosus | reverse complement strand
TTTATCCTATGACGTATATCACATTAATTAGGTGAGGCAGAAAAAAATTAATAACTCCTAAAAGTGAAATAATAAAAAAAAACATAGAATTGAAAATAATTTCAAATTAAATTAGTTCCAAATATTTTTGTTTCTGAAATTTAAATCGGTTTCCTCGAAACGTATGAAACATTTTACACGTGATTCTTCTAAGAAATTTCAAAAGAAAATTTCTGTACAAAATTATATGAAACTGTAGACATGGGATATATCCCAGATGAGTATCTTTGAGAAAAAGTTCTTAATTGGTTTTATTAACGATCAGTAATTTCAATTATTCTAATATAATTTAATCATTTCTTTATTCAAAGAGACAGTAAACAAGTATACTTTCTATCGTTTATTTCCTTTGGAAATTGTTGAAGTTTATCAGCTTAATGTAATTAAACAGAGAGTTCTCATTGAAAATTTGTCACTCCATGCAGAAATGTTGAAGCAAAAAAATATAAAAATTAGAATCCCACCCCCCCCAAAAAAAAAATGCATGGTCAAAGAATGCAATTCGAATGAAAAGAATATATCTTTTAAACACAACCTATGGAAATATTTTCGAAGAACAAAAATCGATTTTGTCTTATTTGAATCCATATATAATCCCTGCTCACGGTAACGTGTTGAAAGAATATTTATCATCATTACTTTTATTAAGTTTATTTTGTATTGAATCATGCATGAGACTGATCTGACTTTCTTCATGAGTTCAATTCATAAAACTAGCTTCTCTTCTTTATATTTTAAAGAGAACCATTCATTACTACTGATGAAGGAGAAAAAAGTTTTAAAAAATTGCCTTTTTTAAAAAATTTCAACTTTTTTAAAAATATGATGCTTTAGAAAGTTGAAATGGATGTTTCAATTGCTCTTTTTCAATTAATTGAAAGAAATGCTCCTACAATATTCTTGTACTAGACATTCTGATTATATATACATATAATATGATTCATAAAATATTATGAATAGGTTATTTAAACTTTTTCGCTCGTTAATTTCAACCATTTTTAAGTTCATAAAGAAAATGTATCCTTTCGATCAACTCTACACAATTTTCAGAATTTTGAGGTTATTTGAAATTACGTGAAGTGAAAAAAGTGAAAAGCGATATTTTTAAACATTGTGAGGGTTCAAAATTGAAAATTGATGACACATCTTTAAAATATGAATATTAATCGACATAAAACTACAAAATAGCAGCTGCAGGTTTAGAAAACTTATTAAATCGAGTTAAAGTTTCATTTATACACTCATTCAGTGTATCTAATTTATTCATACTCTTTTAAAGACAAAATTAAAAATATTGAATAAATTCGATATCAAAATGTAATAAATAAAATTTAAGAATATGTGCAACTTGTAGATATTTTTTAACAGTGAAGAACTATTGAGACATAACCATAATTCTTATGAATTAAATAAATGCTGTAGGCATTTTTTTCCATTTTGACAGACTTTTACGATCAGTTCATCTAACAATTTTTTTCCGCTAAAACACGAATACAAAAAAGGGAAGAAAAAAAGTATTCTTAAGACCTCTTTTACGTCAAAATTAGCATTATGTATGTCAAATGGGAAAAAAAGGAATTCATATGCGTTTGAAGTAAAGAGGTATGCAAAATAAATGTAAGTTAAGTACATCACACATGAAAAAAAGCTTTTATAAAAACCTATCGGTATTTTATTTGATTTGAATCAATTTAGTAGAAAAAAATAAGCTAATAATGCTTTTTTTGTTCAAGAATGTCTTTGCCTTGTAAAAATTAAGCGTTTTTTTGGGATTATAATAGACAATTCTTAAAATACTACAGGGGCATTTTACACAAAAAAAGAGCAAAAAATTACTTCGATTAGTACCACATTAAAAAAACACACTTGTTCTTTTTCAGTAAGTATTTCAGGAATCTGTTTTTTTCCTTTCTTTTTTTTCTGCTGCACATGCTAGTGAGAACAAAAAAAATCTTTGAAAAATTTGCTTAGACGCAAATTGGTTGATTCACTTTGATTTTTAAATTCCATCCATCAATTTTCAATCAATTATAGATCATTATTTTTACTGCGAAGATAACATTTCAAAATATATTTAATATTTGTTTACATTTTGTTATAACGAAGGTCAAATTGGCACTCTACTTTATTTGTCTTTCTTAGTTTAAATATTTCGGTTCATTTATTATATAGTTCTTATTAGCATTATAAATGGAAATATTTGAATTCTTACCTCTCGTGCATAAAATCAAATAAATTATAAATTGCAAAGCAGGAGAATCTAGATTGGGGAAAGAAGAAGAAACATCCAGAATATCGCAAGTGTCTGTTTCACATGACACTTAAGTTTCTCTGTGGTAATATAAATTCATAAACTAAATTAGGGCACGGATAATGTTCATTATGATATTCGGAACATTGCATAATACTGTCCTATACTGTATAATATTGTTTAATATCAAGAAATATTGTACGCCATCGCACGTCATGTTCTACTTAGGGCCAGTCAGAAATAAATAAATCCTTAGAAAATGTATCAATCTTTTGATAAGTTATGTGGGGAGATCGGAGTTATTTCACATGATTTTGTAAAGTAATATAGCAACATAAAGAAGATATTATTGTGATGCTATAATATCTTTATGAAGAAAATATTATTTTATCTTTATATCTCATACCTATATTAATATCTATAAATGTATTTCTTTATAAAGAAATATTTATATCATCTTTATAAAGCAAATATTATTCCCTTTATAAATGAATAAATAAAATTACCGATTCAAATACTTAGTATAATTTTTTTACTTTATCAGAGCTGTCTTTAATGTCTATATTTTCAAAGCTCCCATGCATTTTCCAAGAACATTTTCTGAATTTAATTTTAAATGTAAACGAATCTCCAGACTTTCTAAACCTACAAGACGGATTTCAACCAAGCTTTTATCAGCTATTACTTAGTAACTGGACAAAAACACTGTGCGTGTGTGACGTACCTAACCGCAAACGCAGTGGGGGAGGGACAATAAAAAGGTTTGTAGCTTCTGGGAATATTCTTAAGTATTTTCTTGAGTGCATTCTAGATCATTCTGTAACAATATAGAAAGTTTTTGTCTCTAACTTTTATCTATTCTTGAATTAATTATATGTTTGCTGAAATTGCTGGAGTATTCCTACAACATAGAAAATCTCTAAAGTTCTTTTACAGTCTAAAATTATGTTTGAGATATTAGTTGCTCCTGTCACAGTGTAGTGTATAAATTAAGACTGAATACGAGATGAAAAAGAAATTAAGCTTCTTTAAAATTAGTGAATACAGATCACAGTAAAGTTTCGGACATTGTTATCATTGAGAAGTGAATACACATTTGCACAGAGATTTGATGATACCCAAAAGAAATCAAAAGTCTATAGGTCATGTAACTTTTCATGTGTCTAAATTTAGCTTATCATGGCCAAATATCTTTGTTTGCTTTCTCTTTCGGGTATTTAACATTGAAATCGCGCAATAATTTTAATTGAGAAGGGAAATTTCAATAGAACCATGTGCACTATTGGGCATACATAGAAATATAAAATTGTTTTCGATTTGTATGTAGAAAAAGTTTATATATTTGGAAACATAATTTCTGCTTTCAAAAAAAAATAAATTATAACACATAAGGTAGGTGAGGCACAGTTGGTGAGTGTTCCTAAGGTAGATAACCCCCCTAAAATACAATTAGTTTCAATTTTAATCACAAAATGGCTCTACTGCATTGTAAAGTATATATCTGCATTGCACGTGGCTAAATTTGAAGTGGGCAAATTGATCAGCCGCAATTGTATGCAGTGATTTCACTTTTGAGGAGTAGTCGTTCTAATTTCCAGGTAAGAAGATATTTTAATTTACATGTGTTTAAATTCTTAGAACTTTGAGATATGATATGTTTTCTGAAAGCTTATTTATTTCTCTTTAACAACATTTACTTGATTTCTAATAAATTTATCATATTAATAGTTTTAAGTTGTGCAAATGACGACCATATGCATGTTCCCAAGGTAGCCTGGGTGGTAGGCCACCTTACGAAACAAATATGGAAATCAATGTAGTAAAGTTAATTTTCAGAATTTCTACTTAAATATCTGAAAAAACTTATTATCATTTGCTGTTAAATTTATAACAATAAACTATATATTTTTAATTTAATTATTGAATGGTGTTAATGTTTTATTTGACTATCAGAAAAATCTCATTAAATCTAAAAGAAACTTTTGTTCATTGTGTTCCTAGTTATTGCTATAAGTATAAACATAAAGTATTGTACACTGTAATATTCTTATAGAAGTAAAAATAGTTTTAGGGGTAATTTTTTTAAATTTTAAAAGTGATTTCAATATATGGGTGACCTTTGGAACACCAGGCACCAAACGTGGCCCACCAGCTACAATTTTGAAATTGTATTATGAAAATAATTAAATTTAATTTTACAAAGAAAAGTATACTTGATATGTGTTAGAGAACAGTGTAAAATGTTGCAAAAAAAATTCATCCACACACACGTAACAAGAAAATTATGAAAAATCCTCAAAGCTTAACTATGACCACCGTTGGCTCACCTACCTTACAAGTCATCTTCTCATCGTAAGTAAATATGTATATATTATATTTTTGTAGAATATTCACCCAACTGCCTTGATCAATGCCTCTAACTTATCTTGCATTCTATACACAGAGCATTCTAAATCCTTCTTTTCACATATTTCTATAATAGTAATCTCACTATTCCTTGCATTCGACACTTAACATGAAATGGTTCCCCATCTTATCTGCGATAATTAACAACCTGTGCATTGATGGAAGCTGTTTCATGCTGTTCGTCATGATTTTCATTCATCATTATTATTTTCATTCACACTGTGATGAACAAGTCATTGTGTAAATTCCTGTATTGTGTCGCTAATTCTATTAAATATTTTTTGCATCTCAATAAAGTCCACCTACGTCTATACCAACCCAGATAGGAGCCACATGAGCTCTAGAGACGGCGGTGTGGTGTTAAAGTGAATGTGTGAACATAAGCTTTGTAATTTTTTCATTTGCTATTCTTCTGTATGCTGTATATACACACACACACATATATATATATCAATATCATGAAAGTCAAAAAATGTTGTAATAAAATGGAGAGACTGTAGTAAATCGGTAAAAGCGTATAGATGCTCATCAGGGTAAGTAAAATCTATACGAACCGTTAAAAAATTAGTGAAATCATAATGTTTTCTGCGAACAGTGTTGGCATATAGCTAAAAACACTGTCCTTTACCCCTATATGTTGCTTTTACACATTATTTATCTTGAATTTTAGTCCTTTACATATAGTTATGTTTTCTAGTTAGGGTTAGTGTATAATTTTTCTTCCTAAATTCTTTCATTTTAGGGTAAATAATTACCCTGTCTGTTTTTTCAACAACTATAGTAGCAGGGATGGTTTGTACAGCAAAATTAAATTAACCTGGCTTAAGCTTGTCCACAGTCAAGCTGCTATATTAATTTGTTGAAAACTCATCTACTTTTGAAATATATATATATATATATATATATATAATTCAATAAAGCCCACCTATATCTATACCAAACCGGAAAGGAGCCGCATGAGCCCTAGAGGTGTAGTGTTAAAATGTGAAGCAATTCATCCATATCTGAAACATTTTTATCATATCATATCATTAAAGAGACACCAAACTATTACCCTTTTCAGAATTTAGAACATCACTTTTACAAAAGAATTTATTAAATTTCATTATATTAATCCGATTAGCAAATGATAACTAATGAAACACATTAATACCTAATGAATGCTTATTGTCCTCTAATATCGAAATATTATATATTAAAAATATCACACTATTAAACAAATGTTCATGAATACATTAAAATACATCACTCGTGAAAATTCTTGAAATTAAAGGAGGTATCCTTAAAACTGACGAGAAGTTGATCAGGAATTTTAACAGAGGCTTAATTTAAGTTTCATTATCTACATAAAAAGACTGTTAACGAAACTACATTCTTTTAATATAAAGTATTCATCCAAAAATCAGCAAATAAAATGAAATATTTTATTCTCTTTCTTCACATTAAACACATATAAAACTCCTAAACAACCACAACCCCCAATAAACAAGGGAAGTCAAAGAAAGAAAATAAAGGAAATTCTAATCGAAAAAATTAAGCATATGCATCCAAAATATTCTTTGAAATCTCATTTTCGTAACTTGATGAAACTCTTATGTAACATGAGAAAAGAGAGAAATTACGTGAAATTGTTTCAGGAAGTAAATTTCTGAAAATAAATAAGCAGGCAGGCTGAACTTCTGTTATTCAAATATATCCCATCCTAGCTGATAAGGATAATTATATTGGAAAGAAGAGAGATGCCATTCTATAATTTGAAACAAAAAATGGACTTGAATCAGAGCCAACCAGAAAAATGGATAGAAAAAAAAATAATAAATGAAAATGTTCTTGGGGTAGTATTTACAAGCATGATTAAATTTTTAGCCTGAAGCAGGAAAGAAAAAAAAATAGATAAATCCTTTTTTGTTGGTGTGTGTGTATGAGGGTAAAAGTAGATGAAACTTTTTGATAAAATGGTGGAAGAAGGTGGGGATTTTCAGAAGAACTATGTTTAGGGAATTTTTGTTTATTTATCGCATTTTTAGATTATTTTTAACGTTGCATCTTAGAGGGAATTTCTTTTTCCCTAGGAGGGAGAAAGATTCCAGGCGGAAGCTTCAACGTTGCTTGCTTTTGCATCAAAGAAGAAATACATTATTCCTGAGAAGAAGGCTCATTTATTAAAAGGTTAAAAGTCATGAAGAATATGGGCGCTAAAACAAACTTCCACTTAGTTGCTGACATTACACATTTATTTTTCTTCATTACACTCTCTGACTCGGATATAGAAGTAGTCTTCTACAGCTTTAATAGGGTTTTTATTATTTACATTTTGTAATATGTTTATGTGCGCTTAGTTTACCGTCGAGGCATTAAAGACGTTATTTATTTCCAAGCATCTACTTTTAAACATAAATGAAGGAGGTGGGAGCAGCCGTTTTTTACTGCAAAAAATGCGACATGCATCAATGTTTTTAAAGAATATTTAGCTGACATGCAATTATCTCTTCAAAAAGCATTAAATCTCCGAAGAGAGTTTTTTACCTAGAGACACTAAGAGTAAAACTAGCTGCAAATAATTCTTTCGTTGTAGAATTTATGATAATAACAAACCATTAAGATCTATGTTTTGATAGAAAGAGAAATAAAGGATTATTTGCTATTTAGTAAAATTAAATACAAGAAAATAGGAAATGGCCATTGTATTGTTAGGTATAAAGACTGACAATTTTATTAAGAAGTGAAAAATTTGTAGGGAATCTTTCTGTTGCCTGCCATTATTAAAACCGAATTTGGGTTTATAAACTTCTTTTGTAAAAGGAAAAAAATAGCTATTATTTAATCCTAAATAAATGTTTCCTATTATCGATGTTAAGTATTTTTAAATTACAGTAGAACCTCAGGAATACCAACAAATTCGGACTGATTCGGTTATCCGGAAAATTCAGTAAAATACTCTTTATATACCAAATGCAGTAGAGTATTGTTACAAAGCTATAAAGTCGTTTCCCTGAGATGCTAATCTTGGCAACTTGGCGACAAATTGGCGACCTTGGTGACAAATTTGGCGACCATTTTGGCGACTTGGCGCAAAGTTGGCGACTTTGGCGACAAAGGGAATTTTCTAGAAGGACCTCGAACTTTCAACCTATTTCTACTGGTTTCATGAACTTTCTAGAGATTACGTCACTTCCTACGTAATGAAGTCACTTCCTGTTGAAAAGTATAAAGGCAAGCTCTCAAGCCAAGAAGAGTCAGTTGGAATTTGATCAGCAAGCAAGCTGGTGAGCTAACAAGAAACCTTTGAGCGCTGTGTTGAGATTTATCGGTAGTCTATGTTGTGAATTTTTACTAGTGCTGCGTTAATACTTGTGCTACGTTTCTTTGCTTGGAATATTTGAAGAATAAAGAGCTTTTTTTTTAAATACTGCTTATTGGATTGCATTCAAGTACACCCACAAGATAATTTCGTTACAGTATTGACTTAGGATACTCTGTGAATAAGAGTACGGGAAGATTCGCATCTTCAATCAGGTTTATTTTCTTATGTCAAAAGGCGATAACCGATTTTGTTTCTACTAATTAAGGTGCTTTTAAGGTTCTCATTCTTAAACACAAATTCAAATGTTTCTTTTAAGTTAGAAATAAACATTAGTTTTGCTTCTGATTCATGATTATTATTTTTCCTCTATTTTTCAATAAAAAAAAGTTCAGAAAATTAAAAAAACATGTTCGGATTATCCGAAATCACGGATTCCCGAGGTTCCACTGTATTTAACACGTTATATGTTTAATTGAGCATAGATATAAAGTATTTATGATAACGTAGTATTAAGTATCTTAATATGAGTCATTAGATACATAAAATTCATGAACTAAAAATTGGAAATTCATTGCATTTTGTTTCAATTTTACATAGGAATCTCGCTGTAAATAAATGTATAATGATAATAAATATGAAACATCTTGTTGTTTAATAAGTATTCTTTCTATAAAACATGAGTGTACATTATTTCACTGATAAAATACTTTTATTTTCTATTTTTTCTAGGATTTTATTCATTTTACTTCGCTGACATACAAAAAAGACTTTAAGAAGATAAATAGAGAAAAAAGGCTTTTCTTTTATTTTCTGAAAGATTTTTTCATCTAAAGAAAACTTATTTGGTTAAAATAAACTCTGTTTACGGAATTTCTAAGGTTTTTAAAAGACAAACGAAATAAGCTAACGAGACCTTCTAGACAATTCTATTATCTTTCGTTGAATAAGTACTATAAAACATAAAAACGAATAAATTTGTAAAAGGTTATTCAAACGTTTTATAAAAATCAACGCCAAAACAATAGCTTCAAAGAAATAATATGCCCACGCAGATTTATGTTTAATCTCAGCATGAATAAATAATGTTAAACTTATATTATAAACCTTGTTTTCACTGGCATTGAAGAAATGCTTTATTTTCTTAATTGAATTGAATAATTCAGTTAAGCCCTAATCAAATTAGAATTCCGCTTAAAGTATTTGGTGAAGTTTGTTAAAAGAAGGTGAAGAAATGAAGGGAAAAATTATTGACAACATACTTAAAATAATTACAAAAATTAAAAAATAACATGTTTTTAAAACACGCTTTTAATAGTGTACAAATGCAAAAAATAATTATTTAGTTAGAAATACCAATATTAGTTTTTATTTGTAAACACGTGACTCAATGATGTATAGACCCAAAGTAAATTGGAATTTTATTAACCTTTATAGTATTGCAAATTTAAAATGAATACTTACGAACTTTCTTTCTTATAATAATCATTTTGACTGAATTCCCGTGAAGTTATATTTTTCAGATCTCCAAATTTTTATGAATTAATTATAACGTCCATATTTAAGGGAAAAAAATTTAATTTCTACGTCTTGATATCCTAACACAAACATGTTTTTAAAAACTTCTTTTATTTTTATGATGTTTCTATTTTTAATAATACATAATTATAAATATTATGGTTGACATATTTCAGATCATACGCATTGTTTTATAGAAAAGTATTTAATTTTTATGATTAAATACCTAAAACAATTATTGTTTACACAATAATTACAATCTCACAATCTTGCTAAACTATCTCTAAAATTACAACCAAATCGTTCTCATTTCAAAAACTGTACTTTCTAGAAGCCATTATGGAATTAGGGAAAAATTTAATATTAGTTGTGATGAGTGTTTAGTCACAATTTTTAATTACAATTCACTATCCATGACGAATCCATTTCATATTAAATAACTAAAAGTGTACAGAATTTATTATATATAGTGAAAAAGGAAAATCCATCAATTTTGAGTATGGTGAACTGTGAGATTGGAATTGTGACATAACATAGCACCACCTCCTGTCCCCGTGCCGAGAGTCTTTATGAGACTTTATAAGTAGTTTGAATAGACAGGAAGTAGAAGATTACTGAGACCACCAAGCAACATTACTGAAGACAAGGAAATGGTAACATGAGGGATAAAATGCAAGGTCTGAAATTATGACAGCCGGCTGTTGAAGAAAGGGGATCGATGTCAATATTTTGTTAACCTCGCTTCTCAAAGGTCTATAAAGTTAACTACAAGGATTTGACACCACTTCCTGATGTCATTGTTTTGTTAACCTCACTTCTGAAGGGTCTATAAAGTTAACTACAAGGACCTGACACCACTGCCCGATATCAATATTTTGTTAACCTCTATTCTCAAAGGTCTATAAAGTTAACTACAAGGACCTGACACCACTGCCCGATGTCAATATTTTGTTAACCTAACTTCTCAAAGGTCTATAAAGTTAACTACAAGGACCTGACACCACTCTCCGATGTCAATATTTTGTTAACTTCAATTCTCAAAGGTCGATCTAGAAAATTAACTACAAGGACCTGACACCACTGCCCTCTGATTGCAAGAACGAATGCAAAATATGGCCGAGCTATCTGAGAAGTCTGCGGCACTTATTGGCGGTTAAGATCTGAAAGTAATGAAATAATGTCTGGGTATCCGGAATACAAAATTATGTAATTTTTCAGATCCAAAAAGTTTATTGCGAAGCTTGGTCTTTATAATCATTAAATTTACAAACATGAATTGTTGAGTTAAAGAAAAATGAGTAACGACAATTCGGGAGATTGAAATAAGTAATGCACTTACAATCTTTGATTAGAAACCGTGTTCTGTGTATGAGCAAGTTGTATATCTTTGTAAAAAATATAACCTACACATTTTTTATTCAGTGTTCCGGAATCCCATTTTCCGTGAATTTATTCCACACATACATATTCTTTACTGGAAGAGAAAAAACTCATGGCACAGATATACTAAAGGAACAAATTCTCTAGAGTTGGAACTTTCGCAATTTCCGAGAAAAAGAAGTCGCAAGATGAAATGGCTACAGTAGTGATGCTATAATTTCTATGCTGTGAAGTAAACAATAAATGCTGAACACGAAACAATCTATAAACTGTGTCTGGGATATGAAATTCTCGATTTCTGTTTATAATTGAAAGCTAGGATAGATGAGAATCTTATAAAGTTGTCTACTGAATAAGCTGCTGGCAACGTGAAATTCGAGAGTAACTACTTACATAAACCTTAGGAAATTGCAAACGTGCCCTGTTGCTGTTTATTTACTTGTGCTGGGACTGAGATTAAAGGAAACTATCTCATGAAGATGATGGAAGTTTACGATTACAGAAAAGGATGCTTTTCGATTAATTAGAGAGAATGCGGAAAGTGTTTTAACTGTGGAAACAACAATTTCTCATAACTGTTCGCTATTTTATTTCGCTGCATGCAGATAAGAGTTTCGTTAAAATGTTTCTAAATAAAAAAAATATTGCAATAGAAGAAGTATTTTATTAGCATTAAAATTTATTTTCATATCATTTTTTTTTTGCTAAAAGTTCAGTTATTCATACAATTTGAATGTAGTTGTCACTAATTTGCTGTGGATTTTTATTCAAATTTTGACAATTTTAAAGCATACTATTCAAGAATCATGTGCAAATTTGTTATTTTGAAGAATTATATGTAAATTATTATTCTTTAATAGAAGACATACGCCAATTTGCACCTGAAAAGTACATAATGCGTAGTGTGAAAACTATTGCACCTTATTGGGCCAATCTCTAAAGGTGTTGATTCAAGAAAAATAATTGTCGATACGAACGGCAATTGGAAAGTTCTTCTGCGTTGAAAAGAAACTTAGAACATAGCATTTAATCCAAAAATCATTCAGAGAGAACATTCATGAGAACGAAGTGTGTATCCATGACAATTTTTATCATTATATATTTCAAATTAAAAAGCGAATAAACTATCATTCGTCCAACGGGAAATCACAGTGAAAGCAACTATTAATTCTAATATTAATGTGTTGCAAAAATGTATTCACAGTTTGAATAACTATTACTTAAACAAATATTAATGTACGTAAAATGCTCATAGCTCAAATTAATAAAAATAAATTTAGAATTTTGTAAGTTTTCGAAAATATTCGAATTGTTGACCGTTATTTTCCAGGGTCTGGTGATAAAATCGACCGATGAAATTACACGTGACACTATATATATAAATTGTCATTCCATTATTTTTCTTCTCAATAGAGCTCTTGATTAGTTAAACGTACTTGGTCTTAAACATATAAAATTTATATTTAATTTTTACTTCAAAAAGAGGGAAATTAATCCGGTGAGTGTTTGGGGAGCTAACCACTTATTTACCAGAATTCCATGAAAATAGACTTTCACGTCGCAATAGTAATCCGGAGGTGCTCCTTCATGCTGGAATTAAATTGCTTCATTCTTGAATATCTAAACAGTGCTTGGTATAACGCATTCCTCTTGTTAGTTTGATGAACATCATCATTCATGGAGCTCTCAGACAAAAATATCATAATTATCTCACACATCTGCTCAGTTACCGCCTAACACGCCAACATAGTGTTCGACTGTCAGACGCGATTATCAACTGGCGAGTAGCTATGATTATGACGATTCATCAAGCCATTATTTATAAAGACGTATCGCTTTCATTTTGCTTAAAAATTATAAGAATAAAAAATTGACTTAAATAGAATCATGAAACAAAAGCTGACGCACGAAAACTATAGCATAGATAGCTGACAAAATACTACGTTCGCTTTTATTAAAATGAGTTATGATACATGTATGCCATATTTACGTTGAAACAACAGTTGCGCAAAAAGGAGTTCACATGTTTGGAGGACTCTATATATAAATCATTAACATTACTTGGCAATGAAAAATGTGGTGGAATATTTTTTTATTAAATCAGTATAATAACTAATATAATAAATATAGTTACTAATAAATAAATACTAATAAATAATACTAATAAATAAATAATAAAATTAAACCAGTATCATAACCAGTATACTACTAATATAATTTTATCTTACAAGGAAGTTTAAGAGCTGAAAATATCTCTTTAGTAACGATATTTAATTTTCAAACTTTCACATGGAATGTGAAAATAATATTCTCAAAATAAATTTCCTTATAAGTTTGTTCTGAATTTAGATATTTGCTGTTAATAATTTTCCTAATGGAAGAGGACAAGTATATAAATCATATACATGAATATTTTTATTTGCATAAGCTCCATAGAGATAATTCAATTGCAATTTGGAAGATGAACAAGCATAACTAATTTATTATATCAGTAAGCATTCCACATTAAAAATTTATATTAATGTTTTGATCAAGATTCTTATTGCCAAAAAATTAATGAATTTTAATATGAAATATATATGTATTATTTCTTTTACCTATTAAAAATTTAAAATTAGCACACTATCATAAGTTTTATTTTTATTAGAAATGGCAAAATTTAAAACAACGCGTCAATCATTTAACAAACAACTCAACGAGTTTTATCCCAAAAAGGCTGGAAACATTTATGGAGGGTTCAACATAGTATCTTGAAGCAATATTTTGCATTTTTGAAGACGAAAGAGGTCTATTTTTTGGGACGACCTTCCTCATTCCAAATAGTTTTCGATTACAAATTGTGTCTTCGATTTTATTTATTATCGAAGACACAACTCTCATGTCCGAACTTTTACACCACACCAGTAGTACAGAAGTTAATTCAAATGGATTTGGCGTGTCTCATTATAGAAATGTTTGGTGGAAGATTATTACCAACGCGAAATCTTCCGGTTCCAAGGTCGAGCCACCATAACCCTGCATTTATGAATGAAAGCTTGAACCTAGTTTCGTTCCTACGGACATTTTCGCTGCTTTACTGCTCTTAGTTTCAAATATTTCTATACTTTATAAGATTTCTTATTTCTGTTATTTATAGTGGAATTAAATTCATTACGACATTTTTATATTTATTCTTTTGAAAATCCCATGATATTATATTTTCATGAAATTCATGAACGTACAGCCATTTCAAAATGTTTAAATAATACGCAGTAATTAAAATTATTAATTTTCATGCAAAATTACGTAAAAAATGGAAAGTTACTATGATACACATTATTTATTATTAACAATTGATGATTTAGATTTGGCACATATATGAGCCATTTGAATTTCAATACCCTCTGGTTGTCCTTGTATATAAAACATCTTTCAACAAGGTGAATCATTGTATCGCTATTATTCCACATTCCCTTTATGATAACTGTTAGCAAGAAGTATTTACTTCAGGCACTCTTTCAATACATAACGATAGGCTAGACATAAAGATTATTAAGCTAGACTCTTTCAAGACTTAAAAATAAGCTTTCTTATCAGACTTCCGATTTCTATTATTTATAGTGGAATTAAATGCATTATGACATTTTTATATTTATTCTTTTGAAAATCCCATGATATTATATTTTCATGAAATTCATGAACGTACATCCATTTCAAAATGTTTAAATAATACGCAGTAATTAAAATTATTAATTTTCATGCAAAATTACGTAAAAAATGGAAAGTTACTATGATACACATTATTTATTATTAACAATTGATGATTTAGATTTGGCACATATATGATCCATTCGAATTTCACTACCCTCTGGCAGTTCTTGTATATAAAACATCTTTCAACAAGGGGAATCATTGTATCGCTATTATTCCAAATTCCCTTTATGATAACTGTTAGCAGGAAGTACTTGCTTCCGGCACTCTTTCAAGACATAAAGATAAGCTATAGAAAGAGAAAAAAGGTGACGTGAAATTGCATCTTGTAGTATTTTAATTTACCACTACTGAACTCTTATAATAAAAGGGAATCATTCATATATGCTTTCAAAACCAAATAGTTTTATTGAATAAAATTCTTTTCAACCATAAGCAAATATTAGAAGTACTTGTTACTGTATTTTTTCATCATTTCTTTTATAATGATATGCTAGAATGGCATTGAATTGAAAAAGATTGCACGCAATAGAAAATTTCGAATACATCAATAAATACATTTTATGAGATTCCCTAGGTAAACAAGACCTATAGAAAAGAATAATGGTATTGGAATTGTGCTCTGAAACTTGAAGTAGAAAACACATGGATCAATATTCACGTTTTCACTAAGTAGATATTCTTGTTCAAGTTCTACCACCAGATGGCATGGCGATCAAACTTTTTTTCAGAAAACATTGTTTGAATAATGGATTTTATTCGCATGATTTTTTT
>BGPR01035379.1:0-16001 GCA_013235015.1 Araneus ventricosus | reverse complement strand
CAAATTCGATGCATTATATCTCTGAAACAATGCAATTGACAAACTCACTTTTTTTTCTAGAAAAATATCTGTTCTTTCTCTTATAGTACACACATTTTCAAACCTTCATAATGGTATATATTTATCTGAGATAGTAATAAATATGGATATAATTTTTGGAGAAAAAAATGAGATAGTCAACTTGCGCGCATGATTATGGATAAAATATTTATCTAAACATAATATTTTGGGTATCTAAGTAATCCAAACGGTCTGTTTAAAAAACTGAATTAAAATGTATTAACATTTAAATTTAATTTCTCTTATATATACCAATTTAAAATAAAAAAGTTAAAAATAGTTAAAATTTCAACTTTTCTATCCCCCCCCCAAAAAAATGCTTTCAAGAAATATGTACAAAAAATGGTTCAATTTGTAGAATATAGCTGAATATATAATCGGTAAAAATTTTATGTATAAATATTCAAGAGAGTTCTTGAGATATCGTGCGCGCAACATCAACAAAACACATTTTGAGATATAGAGCTTTAAAGATATGGCCATATTCCATGTTTACGTTGAACAGCTGATACAGTTTCCTTCATAATTTTTACAATTATGGGAATTTTTTAACGCGAATTGTTTTAAATTTTTCAGAAAATACAGGGAAATAATATATATTTTCTCATAAAATCGAAAATTTTCGAGGTTTAACAGTTCTCTCCTTAAAAAGAACTGATAAAATATTATATACACTACACTGACACATTACACACCTCCATAGTCAAAGAGAAGTGGGTAGTACACTTGACACTCACATACTCAGAGATTAAATACGTAGCGTATACTTGACATCATACTGAAACAAAACCGCTGCCTTACGGCACAAAAGCAATCACAAACAATAAATTTTACCTTACGGCACGACCGATAATCACCAATAATTAATATGGTTCCAATGTTAATATGGTTTCAATAGACGGACCAGTAGCTGCGAATATATTAGAAGCCAACGATAAAATAATATTCACCACGCCATTTAATATTTCCTATTGCTGTTGCGGAATGAATTTTACAAATATTTGCCAGGCATGTTTGAAAACACTCAAAAATTGGCATATGAAATTATTTCGATGTTTAAAATTACTTATCAGTGCAAGTAATTATTTTCACTTATGAAAGGAAAAAAAGTCTCCTGTCAGATCCAGAATCACTGACATTCATCCTAGATAAATTTTGAAAGTAAGCTCTCGTCCGTGGCATCCCTCGAAGTAGGAAAGTTGGTAATAGAAAAAGAAATCTAAGTGTCAGTTAAAAGTTATCCTTACTCAACTTTATACTGTCTTTTCGAAATAAATCTACATTTCTATAAAATTTGAAGGGTTTTTTTAGGCCCACATGAAATTAAACCTTGTTCATTTGGTCCATGCTATGAAGTTTGGCACACTTGTACTAAGGTAATTATACCACAGACTGGGCTCATATTTGAATTCCTTTCTCCCTGAAAATTATATAAACGCCGCTAGCAGCATTTCCTTGTTTACTAAAAATATCATTTAAAAGCCCACACCATCCGATTAATCAGAAAAAGGTGGAAATGTTTCTTCACATCATTCTATATCTGTACAAACTGATAATTTTCATTTATTAAGTTTATTTTACGGCACAGTCTTTATAATTGCAATGTTCTGAAGACAAAGAAATTTCAGCACTCATTAGATGAATTATAACATATTCACTAAATCTTTTAAATAAATTTAGCGAGTTCAGCATTCGTTGTTTCTACTTAGCAATTTTCACTTATCAATTATCATAATAAGCTATTTAAAGGAATTAGTTTTATTCAAATTAGGATAGTTGAATTTAAAGTAGACGACTTTGAAAATTTCCCTGACATTTCTAATTAATTATTACGAAATAATCTACCCTAAAAATTTCTAGACAACAACTTTGTCCATTAGAAAATAATTAATTAATATCTCTCGAAAGTTTACATTAATATCACTTCGCAGCTTTTATCACGAATTTAAAATACATCAATTACGGAAGCTGAAAATATGTCAATTAATTGCATATTTACTTAACACTTTTGCAGTGGTTCAAGAATTTAGAAGTTTGTTTGAAATTAAATGGTTGGTTTATAATCTAATAGTTAGTTATTATGAAGTTGAGTTTGCTCCATAATTTTTCGAAACTTTCTCTTCTACAAGGAACTCTATATTTTCTCCTCGCGAAACTCGTCGAACTTAAAAATGAAGATTAAGACGATATTTTTTTCAAACTTTGGTTCAAATTTTATTGTTCCTTAATTGGCTTAAAATTGAAGTCATTAAAATTGTTAGATCAACAAAAAGAGTAGCATTTCATATAGCATTCTCATATTGTTACGAAGTTGTAAAGTTGTTTCCCTGACATGCTAATCTTAAAACTATAGATGGACGAGACTGAAGTTTGTGTGCAGTGCTGCTGAAGAATCCAGTCAATTTTAGGAACCATTTTTTATTAGGCTACATTCCACAGCACAGAACATTAAAGTTACAAGACACAAGAGAAGACAGAGAACAACATCACGAGACAAGCACACAGACAAGAATGACAGAGAGGCATCATGGGAAAAAGATGGCTCCAATAGCTCCACCTACCATAGAAAAGAGAAAGCAGTTGATTGTAACCGCTACAAAACAAAATAAAGAGAGTTTACATAGGTTTTACAGGGAGCCAAAAAATTCCGAACTTATCGATCATTTTGGCGACTTCAACGACAAAAAAGAAACTTCTAGAAAATTCATGAATTGTAGTCCTATCTCTACTAGGAGCCAGAACCTTCCAGAGATTGCTATGCTACATAACTTCCTGCTGGAAAAGGTATAAAAGGCAAGCTCTCAAACTAAGAGTGAATCAGTTGGAGTTTGGTCAGCATTGAAGCTGGTGAACTGAGAGACATTTGAGCGTTACTGAAAGTGTTATGATTGCGATTTATTGGTGACCCCTGTTGATAATTTATACAAGTGTTTCAGTTTTTTTACCTGCTCTATGTTGTTGTTTTTGATGAAATCTTCGTGGAATAAAACTTCATTTATTTCTTTATTATCCTGCATTTTTTATTGCAATCACATGCACCCACAAGATGATTTTTCAATATATTTGGTTGTACACATCACTGAATTACTAATATAATAGCCCAGATCCTCCGGTAACGCTCTGACGTCACCATCAATAAAACTCGCGCCATAGCACTGCGAGACGTTAAACAGCATTATTGCATTGTTAGAGAAACAAAATTTCAGTAATTTTAAATTTAAAAGAGTTATTGTCGTTCTAATTTCACATTTTATAGCTCTAAAATAGTGAAATTAAATTTTCTATCGATTGATATAAAATTTTTCTCGCTATGATCAATAGTTCCTGAGAAATTTTAAATTATATTAATCCTATATTTCAAATTAATTTCCGTTTTTTAATAGAAAGTAGTAAATTACATCAGTGGTACATCATGTGCTTGATATAGTTTGGACACCAAATTGTATTTGAATGCAATCGTGGCAATGTTGTTTTCTTGCCAAGAATTAAATTAGCCACCAGTGACGTGAATCTACCATTCGTTCTCAACCGCCGCCAGTTCCCATTAATTCCAGCTTACACGATGACTATCAACAAATCGCAGGGGCAAACTTTCGATCATGTTGGAATTTACCTCGATGAGCCTGTCTTTTCACATGGACAGCTCTATGTTGCACTTTCAAAGGTCTAGGATTCCCAATCACGTTAAAATTTACACAAAAACATCTGAAGTACAAGGAAAATTATTAAACAACGAAAAATACTTCACACGGAATGTTGTTTACCAAGAGGGCTTTTGAATAAAGAAATATTTAAATAATATGTAAATAAAAATATATTTCCTGTCATAAAACATGTGTTTATTTTATTTGTTTTCAATCAATGTTAAACATTTCTCTCGCATATATATCTATTTAAACACGTCAAATTTGAAGGGAAATCTCTCTAATGAAGAGGCAATTTGCACCAGTCAAACCATGATGGGTGATTTTCTTGTATTACATAAATCAGAAAGCATAAGAATTAATTTTTATTGCTGTATTTATAACAGAAAAAGCGAAATCATATAATTTATAATTTAATTAATTTTGTTGACGTCTTTTATATGATAAATGATATACCTATCATATATGGCAATTTAATACAATAAGAATACTAAAAACTGAGAGAACAATACTATTTTATTATGATAAATCCAAAAACATAGTCAAACATCGAACCAGTTTAAGATCATCAATAGTGCATGTGCAAAAGTAATAATAAATCTTCAGAATGATATTCTGGTTGTTTGTCAATTTTTAAGGTTGTTTTTTCCTTTTTCAGCCATTTACGATCAATATTATATTGGAAGACCAGAAAAAGAAGTGAATAACAAATAAAATATTATCTACATGAAGAATCCAATAGGATTGATACTATAATGTGTTGGAAAGATCCATTCAACTAATATAAGCAGACATAAAGATAACATAAACTAAAACAACCTTACGGTCACTTCTTGAGTAGACAGCTATTAAACCAAATAAACCTTACGAGGCTCTTGGTCTCGGTCCTTAACTATAACACTAATAATAGCGGAACTAAGTTTGGTAAAGATAGTCTCACGTAAACGATAACGAAATTTGTCAGATTCTTCACAACTAAGCAATAAAGACGATTTCTTTGCAGAATCGATAGCTGTGTCTGAAAGTCATGGGAAACATTCAGGCCTAGATCTGCAATGTAATTTTAAGTCCAGACTTTTGTAGGAGCATTATGTCCATGCATAAAGTTTTTGTATTAGCTCTGCTATCTACTAAATTAATTTGCTAAATTTAAAATCTGTATTCTTCAGAATTTAACATCATGTAGTTGATATAAATGTTTTAAGAATAATAATATTTAGTTATATTAACTGAAAATAAATTAGGTAAAGAAAAAACCTTTCGTTTTTAGAATTATATTGCTAAATAAATGCGAACGATCTTAATCGTTTCGTTATTTGTTATTTTATTTCTCATAGAACTTAAAAACTGAAAGTTAAAATTTTAAATCTCTATGATAATTGGTTGTTTAGTTTTAAATCTAATCCAACCTTAAAAAATAGAATTTTCCTGGCATCTTTTTATGATTCATCATGATTTCCAGATCGACAATAGATTAGAGCATCTGTTGCATTACATTCCATTGAAATTGTATTTGTTTAGAGCAATAAAACCGGCTCTAGAGAATTGGCGAACATTATTTAAGCTTTTACAGGTGCTCTTACTCTTGTCACATATGATAAATCTCGCAGGGATCTCGAGCAAAAAATACTAAAACATTATTACGTAATTTACACAACAAACTAAAATGCTTAAAGCTGGATATTTCAGTGGAGAAAAGTCATGCATTGTGTTTTATTAGTCATGTCATGTTATTAAAGTCATGTTGTGATCATTATTGTCACAGTTTTAAATCTAATCCAACCTGAAAAAATAGAATTTTCCTGGCATCTATTTATGATTCATCATGGTTTCCAGGTCGACAATAGATTAGAGCATCTGTTGCACTACATTCCATTGAAATTGTATTTGTTTAGAGCAATGAAACCGGCTCTAGAGATTTCTGCATTGGCGAGCATTATTTAAGCTTTTACAGGTGCTCTTACTCTTGTCACATATGATAAATCTCGCAGGGGTCTCGAGGAAAATACTAAAACATTATTACGTAATTTACACAACAAACTAAAATGCTTAAAGCTGGATATTTCAGTGGAGAAAAGTCATGCATTGTGTTTTATTAGTCATGTCATGTTATTAAAGTCATGTTGTGATCATTATTGTCACAGAAATACTCTAAAAATAATAAGACTAGACTACGGAGAAATCCAAGATTTTAAATTGATAATGTTATATTAAGATAAAACGTGACAAAGAATTTCTAAGTATTTAAATTGATTATAACTGAGCTGCGCTTCACATATTTTGGACTTTATAAAAAAGCTTATGATTCAATTTTTAATTTCAGCAGGTTTATTAAGTCCAATCACAGCCTTAGGAAACCACTTATTAAACATTAGTATTCGAAAATGATTGAAAAGTCCCTGATCTTTGGCACAAGTGTTTGGACTGGGATTCTCACTGTGAAAAAAATTTAAAAACTCCACAGTATCCAAAGAATATTTCTATTTAAAATCACAATGATACGGAACTTCACCAACAAACGCTTTAAATGTTTTGATTGGGATTCCTTCTCTCCATATAACAGCCAAGACGAAATTTGAATGTTATATGGAGTTTTGTGTTATACATTTGGATATTATATGGAGTTTTGTATTATATATTTGGCTTGGTATATTTCATGTTTGGAATTTACGGAAGCGTAAATATGACGTAACAGAAGATTTCAATAATCTTGATTACTTGAGGACAGTAGTGAATGTCCCAGTTTGAGAAACATTTATAATACTCGATGAAAATATACACTGTAGTGCCACTGAATAAGGGATAGACATTGCTATGCAAATTGTGTAGCGTTGAGCCTCATTTATGTGCACCTGAGGGTGCTGTGGTAACTTCATATATAGCTAGTACTGTGGTTGTTGTTAATCAGTCCTTTAAACTGCCAACTTATGATTTAGATGCCTTCGATCGTGGACAAATAGTAGGCACTCGACGCATGGGTCATTCAATTTCCGATATCGTCTGAGAACTAGGATTTTCAAGGTCAACAGTGTCAAGAGTATATGGAGAATACACGGATGATGGGGAAAAAACTAGAGATCGGGCAAACTGCAAAAGACAATTAGCCTTGAACGAGCGTGGTGTGAGACGGCTCAGCCGTATTGTACGTAGCCAGCGAAGCCAAACATTAGTTCAAATTACCAGCCAGCTGAATCAGGGCACCAATCGTACAGTTTGTAAACAGACCGTACAGCTCTTTTCATCGTATGGGTTTCGGGGCCGTATACCCACGAGAGTACCATTGCTCAATGCACGCCATCGGGCTGCTCGTCTTGCCTGGGCAAAAAAACACAGAGAATGGGCTCTAGAAGACAGGGAACGTGTAGCATGGAGTGATGAGTCTCGATTAAGACTACTTCACTTCGAAGGGAGGCTGAGAATATGAGGTCAGGCTCATGAAACCATGGATAATGCATGCCAGGTTGGAAATGTACAAGGCAATGGCGGCTCAATCATGGTTTGGGGTGTTTTCTCTTGGTAGTTTTTGGGATCTTTGATACTTGTACCAACCTCCCTCAATGCGATTCGGTTCGTAGAGTTGCTGGGCAATCACCTCCATCCATTTCTGCTGCACTGTCATCCACATGGAAATGCAGCATTCCAGCAAGACAACTGCAACTCTCACAGGTCCTGGTTGGATGAACATTCCTCTGACTTCTCTGCCATGAATTGCCCACCTAGAAGCCCAGACTTAAATCCTATTTAGTACCTTTGGAAAGTTTCGGAGAAAGGTATGAAAGCACGTCACACAACACTGGCAACCCTTACTGAATTATGGACAGTTCTAGCCGATGTTTGGCAAGCCATTCCTGTGAAACGTTTCCTCAAACTTGTTGAATCTATGCCTCGTCGTGTGGTAGCCATTATGAAGGCCAGAGGAGGTCAAACTCGTTATTAACTTGCTATCCCTAATTCAGTGGCACTTCAGTGTAGAAAATTGTAATTATGAGATGTACACGGTCGGATCAAAGGTTGATGAGAACAAGGGGTTCGCAGAGTGCGTCTTCAAAAATCCAAAACTTTTCAAAACGTATTGCTATCAATTAAATTAGTATAACTCTGTTTTCCAACCCGAGCTCGCGGCAATTGACTTTGCCACAAGCTGGATCTTGAACCAAGGAGTTAAAATAAAAATTTTCACTGACAGTCTCTTGTCAGTCGGGTAATTAAAAAGTTTTAACATCAGATCCAATTTCGTGTTAAAAATTAAAAAGTCCATGAATAATGCGAGAGTTACAGTCTGTTTATCCTGGATCAAGACCCATGTTGGCGTCCCAGGCATTGAACTTGCTGACAACTTTGTAAAAACTACTGTATTTGCTGGGCAGAAAATAAATGTCCCTGCACCCTACTCTTGCCTAAAATAAAAAAAAAGAATGTATATTAAGCAACTAGCAAAACTATTGGACTGACCTAGTAAAGGGTTTCATTGGGTATGTTGACCTTAACTTAATTATTACTAACAAATATGTAATAAGCTTTTTCTTAGTTCATGGCCCGTTTGTTTCGTATTTATATCGTTTCAAATTACAAATGCGGTTCACAAGGTGATGTAGATCACTATGTTTTTGACTGTACTTTTATTAAAAATTTCGTGCAAATAGACCTAATGACCCATACAAACCGCATAGTTAAACTTTTAGTTTATAATAAATCTGGACTTTTGAAACTTAAAGAGATTTTCAGGATTTCCAGTTACATATGCAGTGAGCTACCTCACTTCTGAAACGTTGTCAAAAAAAAATATATCATTGTCTCATTAACTTTCTTTGGATTATAAAATTTTATATTTTTTCTATTGAATTGTCATACATGCTGTAATGTTGTTTGATATCCTAAGTTTATTTTTAATTTTTATTTGTCTTTTGTTTCCTGTTTTACTATTTGATGTTGCTTCATGAACTTTTTTGTCACTTCCTTTGTCTTCTGTTTGGTTGTTCAGAACTTTTGTTGTTGCTTCTTTGCGTACAGTGTAATTTAGTTTTGATGTGATGTTTTGACTTACACTTACGTCTCTTCATAGTGGTCTAATGTTGTGTCGGGAAAGGAAAAAATTATGACGCTTTTCGAACTAAAGTTAAACGCTTATAGCTCCAAAATCACCAAATATTTTGATGATGTCACAGCGACCGATGCGCGCGCCGACTAAGGCAATTCATTCATCGATCGAGCGAAATATTACTCAAGAATTGTTGAATTACGTCGAATTTCGTGCTAAAGTTAAATGCTTATAGCTCGGCAACCAAATAACATACAGCGTTGGTTTTAGTTTCATTTAACAGAGAAAGGTAGACATTGAAGATTTCAAAAATAATTTTAGAATGTGTAATTACGGTATAGTTACAGTCGAGTTGCAAATTTGGTGAAAATAACGAAGAATTTTCCACGGATAGAGTCACATAGTCGCACTAGACTTATAGTCACTGTAGACTATAGAGTTAATAGTCACATAAAGCTACTTTAGTCACAGAAAGTCACAGTTGAGTAGTGTAAGTAAGTCTACACCCCTCAATTCCAGCGGCCGCTTCGCGGAGACGGCCTCTCGTCAATTTTTTTTTTTCTGTTTTGATGTTGTTACGTACTCCCCGTCGTCCGGATCAGTGCCCTACACCCTCTGGGTACGCTGTGTCAGAGTAGGCAAATAAATAAATAGTTAAATTTCAACAACCCTGTACTTTATGGTGATATTCAGTGCACTTCCTTGTGAATGGCGAATATTTCGACACACAAATGCTGCCATTGTTTGGGGCGGAGAGCATTAAATGATTTCGGTTTGATAGTTCTGCTTTAAAGCAGAAAAAATATAGCATTGCAAATATAAAACAAATCACTATATTTTAACAACCTTTACGTCTGTGAAATTCTTGTATTCTTTACAAAAGAAAATAACAATTCTGTACAGAATATTCTGCAATGACTTGAATACCAAACACAGCAAAAACAAATATTTTAGAATGCACATTCTTTAACAGAAACATTGCCATCCCTCGGTAACTAACTTCAGCTGTTCAGTCTAAACATTTCGGAACTTAACTCCAGTCCATCTTAAGTGAAGCATACAGACGATTTATTTCTGATGGGAACAAATGTAAATGTTACGATGCATACAGCAGCGTCTACTAACAAATGCAGTCGCAGTAAATGACCCATGCGAGCTTCGATGAAGTTTGGAAGTGAACGTCTTCGAGCTGTACGGATGTGTAAAGGAATTTTGAATAAATATCCGATTCGAAACGGAGATACACAAATATTCTATCAGCGACTGACAAAGTTTTTGTATTATCTCTGCCATCTGCAAGTTTTGGTTTAATTTACTAAAGTTGAGATCTGGATTCTTCAGAATTTAACAATCTGTAGTGGAAATAAATGTTCCTAGAAAAATAATATTTAGATATATTCACAATTTCTCTATTTAATTATTACTGATTTCAAATGTTAGCTCAGTAAAGTTCAAATTTTTTCTTTAATTTTTTAAATTTATGTTTTGTATTCGTCAAAATTTAATATTCTGCGAATGAAATAAGTGTCGACAGAAAAAATAAAATTTATTTATTTTTTTATGTTTTAATTTTTATTTATTATTTTTTCTGCGCATAAGTTCTACTACATTGAAATTTTGATTTAATTTACTAAATTTAAATTCCGGATTCGTCTTCCAGTTACGCCTCAGGTTCGGAGCCAGAGGGTTCCAGGGAGCGCCTTTCTGTGTATGTGGACCTGGTGCTCGCGAAACTTGAGACACGGGAACATAAGGCGGCGGTCTGTGCATGTGGACCTGGTGCTCGCGAAACTTGCCGTCGAGGGTCAAACGTCCTTCTGTTGGTGTGGCGCGGAAGATTGAGTTTGGACGGCTTCGATGTCGTCCTCGTCATCTGACCACGGTTCACAATCATGAGGTGTGCGCCAAAATATCTCTTCCTTGTTGCTTCTAATACAACTACACTAAACACATTAATTTCGATTCGCCATTTGAATTGACAGTTATTATGAAAGCAACAAAATCAATCTTTTATCTAATCATTTTTTACAGTTAAACATTTTCACCACATTCATCCACCGTGTTTCCGGAATATTGAACACGACATTTTAATAAGGCGATATATTAAAAACATAGCAAGAAAATACAAACTTGATAGTAATTATGTTCATATACGCTTTGTAAACCGAAATGTAATACAAATGGGCAAAAGAAGACATCTAGATAATTTAGTTTCATTGTCATTAACTTATAGAAGCAAATTTCTTTTCTTTCGCTGGTTAATTCCTAGTTAGTGATTTATAGATAAATACAAAAATATGGCAACTAATTTCGAATCAAGCACCTGCTTAAAAGAAAATTATGTTTGCATAAGTCGAGGTTAATTATTTCTTAAATTTTCAGTTAGATGCTATTTATTTTCGATTGTATAATTTAATTAACGCAGCTTGAATTGCTCTTTGTCTCGCAAAAATTCTTCTCCAAAATGCGAATATGTGCACTACATCAAGAAATAATAAAACTATTTCCAGTTAAGAAAAGTTTAAACGGAATTTTAAGAGAAAAAAACGCAGCAATAGAAAATGAAAATAATTTGATCACGCTATTACAAATGATATGATAGAAACTGCCCAATTCAATACTGGAAAATCTAAAAAAAAGTTTTGTATTTGCAATTAAATTATATTTTTAATTCTATAAAATAATATTTTGATTTGACATTTACTTTAATGAAACCGGGAAATTTGTAATCAATGAAAATAATTAAGTACTATGAAATAAAAGCAAAATTGCTACTAACGCATTCATAGTTGTTTAATAAATTGTATTAATAATATAATATACATTGTATTAATAGTATAATATACTTACAAAATAAACATTTTTATGATAGCAATACATGTAAATTTAATACTAAACAAAGTATGAAAAATCTTAGAATAAAAGTTGATTATATTATATATAAAAAAATCCGTTAAATTAATTTTCATAATGTTGTAAAGAAAATATCGCCGAAATTTTTAAGGATTACATTTGTTTTCGAAATATCCTTTAAATGCCAAAATACATTGTATGCACAAGATAAACAACCAAAACAAACTATCTCGTATATATAACAAGTTCGTAGATAAAATAATCTTTAAAAGCTATGAGATCAGTAAGATTATGTCTTTTTAAAAAATTTTGCAGCTTCAGCAGACAATGAAATTTCGCAGCTTCGCCTCTCCAAAGTTTATACACTGTTTTAATGAAATGTAAACACAATCAATCATGAATATCTTTATTATTTTATTTTTCCGGAAAAAAATCAATTTAACACTTTCCTTCTAGCGATCTGTCATTTCTTGAGTATATCATGGTATTCATTAACACGCTCAAAGCGAATTTGAATTTTCATAAAAACTCAAAAGTTTGATCTTCAGTCAAGGAAACAATAGATACCATCTGTTGAGGATGAAATCTTTTGTCTCATGAGTTTTCAGAAAAAAGGCTACTCCGGAAAATTAAGGTAATATGGAGATAGTGGACTCTTTCAAATATAGAATCAAAGTTTGGAATGCTAAATGTACAATGTGGGCAATTTTTATTTATGTTTCAAGAAAGATAAAGAGAAAAATGTAAGTTCTATTCTTATCTACAATGGATTCCAAAGAACTGAAAACTTTCCATTTCGCAGCTTCACAAAAGAAATTATGTCAGATACATTTTTATAATTATAATAATAAAGTCCGAAAGAAAAAGACATTCTAAATTATTCGTTGTTAAATAGATAATTTATTTCCATTTAACACGTATATAATAAGTCCATTTTCTAATATGTCGGAATACTGCTTGAACTTTTTCAAAACATTGTTACGAAACAACGTCATTTTGTATTAAACTATGACAACAGTACACGCTTCCCAGCAAGAGCAAACGTTCAAACACCACCAGTTAGAACATCGTCACCATCTGATGTGAAATGTGACCAATCAGTCTGAGCTGAGACACGAGTCTTTGAACAAGTTATCAAACCCAAGAGTCTACAATTTCGTTAATGATTTATTGAATATCTGTATGCGATATTCAATAAATCATTAACGAAATTGTAGTTAATGTTAAACTCTTACGTTACTCTTTTAAACGTTAACTCTTTTCCTGAATTTTAAACAGTAGAAATTTGGAAAAAACGACGAAAATGCTTGTTTTAATTACAAACACAAAGTTTGAAATTACGAGGGGTGTTTTTTAAGTAAGTACCGTTTTGAAATTCGGCCGCTGCAGCTGTTTTGCGCATGCGCGTTGAGTACCCGCATCTGTTGTCTAACCTCAGACGCCATTACGGAAGAATTCGAGCGTGTTTACGTCTGTTTGTGAGCATTTAAAATGCTTCAGTCGATTGAAAATCCCACCGACAGTGAAATACGCTCTGTCATTCGTTTTTTTTAATGTAAAGGAAGTTAAAGGGACTGAAATTGATCGGCAGATCAGTGAAGTGTTTGGAGAGAACAATATGAGCGAAGGAATGGTAAGAAAATGGGTTAGAGCGTTTAATGATGGCCCCACGAACGTGCATGATGAGGAACGAAATGAGTGACCTTTTGTCGTTACTGAAGATTTGGTGCAGAAAGTTGATGGAAAAGTTCGAGAGAACAGATGCTTTACGATTTCATATTTATCCATGGAGTTTCCTCTAGTTTCAAGAAGTGTTCTTTATGGAAATGTGACAGAACACTTAAATTATCGTAAGTTGTACCAGTTCGAGAGCTTTACGATTTCTTCTTTATCTAAGGAGTTTCCTCAAGTTTCAAGAAGTGTTCTTTATGGAATTGTGACAGAACACGTAAATTATCGTAAAGCTGTGCTCACTATGGGCAGGCGGCAGATTTCTTTGAGGATGGAATTCAAAACCTAGTTGTAGGATTCGACAAATACCTTAATATGATGGCAATTATGTTCAAAAGTAGATTAAATTACAGGCTTTCATCTAAAAGTAAAATTGATAGAAAAGCAAACTTTTGTGTTTTTAAATTTCAAAATGGTAGGTACTTACTTAAAAAACAGCCTCATATAAATAATATTTATATTTAATTTTATGTAATTTCAGTTGAAAAGTCTAAATAAAGATGTAGATTATTCTCGATATATTTGTGAAATTTCATTGCTTTATGGTAGACACATTCAAAATTTATGAAGTAAAAAAAAGTTACATAATTGCAACAGTAATTTATATCCTTTCTATTTTATCTGAATACTAGCACAACTACTGCCAGGAAAAAGAATTTATTCTATTTCCAATGGTTATGTATATTAACTCACCGATAATTAATGGTTATAAATTATTATCGCTGAAAAACCCTAAAACTTCGAAATAATTAAAACACATTTAAAAACTGGAAACAATAATAAATGATTATCACTTTGACTTAAGAGAATTCAGACTTTTGTTAGAAAGAAAAAAAATAATGAACTTCTTAATAATCATGCATATTTTATATTTTGAAATGTAACAACACTAACGTATGCTCTAATGTCTTAAAGTTTTCTGACAATTATATCCCATCCTAATTTGTATTAACACCCGCATTTCTATTTCAAAAATAAGAATGCGGGACATTAAGACTGATGGAAAATGTTTGCCATATTTCAAAATCAAAATTATTTTTGTTTACAATCTATCTAAAGAATATAAATTTCTCAAATCTTTCCTTTTTCATTTTCAGTCTAGCAGGAATCGAACAATATTAATATCTGAATTTTGAACTAATCCATGAAAAATTTTTCAGTCCTAATTTTTTGTGAAAGAATATTAGAATTTGCATAAACTTGCAAGCAAAACTCTTTGGAAAACCTTTTTATTTGCTGTTTTCATATATGAAATAAAGACACATAAGCAATGGCTTTTATCTCGAGACTTATATGAATAAGCTATCGTCAGTGAATGAAACAAATCTCTACTAATAATAAAAACGAATGTGTGTGTTAGCTCTTTGCAGGGCGTTTGATTTTTAATTACGAAATTTGGCAGATTTGGAGGGAGGAAATGTGCACCTCGGAACGATTTTTTTTTTAAATTTTAATTACTTAAAAATTAAACTAAATTCTGACACTTTTCCTTGATAATTTCCGACAATTTTATAGCGCAGAAATGATTTTCACACTATCTAAAAAATATAAATATATATTTTTTCAATAATATCAATTAAATTGCCTTACAATTTTTTCCTAATTTTAGTAAATTTAAAAAAATACTTTTAGGCATAACTTATACCAATACTTTTAATATTTGCAATCAAATTCGAACCTTTCTCATTGTTTAAACAAATATTTAATTGCGTCTTTCTCTTACATATTTTGAAAGCAAAGGCAATTTTCTAATGAATTTTACTATCTTTTTTTTATGTAATCAATTATTGTATGAAATCTGTATTCAAAGTCTCTAAAGCGGGGTTTACACGCGAAGAGTAGAAAACCGACAGTAGGTTGACGCATGCGCAGAATCATAAAAGTTTTAACCAGGCCACGGCAAGTCTCTGTCCGAACTTGACAGCGACATCCTACTGTCGGTTTTACTGTTCGCGTGTAAACCCCGCTTAAGACAGTAAACTTATTAGGAAATATATCCAGTAATCTGAATGATTATGGCTGCTATGTTTGAATACATTTTATCAACATGTTTTAAACCAGCTAACATGCCTCTGGACGTAAAAAAAATGCATATTTTGCATGAGGAATCAGATAGTGAAATTGGTGCCAACAACGTGCAATTAGACGTTATATGACACGAAGAGTTACTTACTCTATTACAAACGTTCACATAAGCAACGAACAGAACAGGTGCAAGGCAACTGAAAGAACACTGGTTAAATCTCTATCACAATCTGAAGTTTAACATTAATTTTTTAAGAGAAAGATGGACATCGAATTTTCCATAAGAGATTAAACTGAAATTACATTTCCGGTGAATAATTTGGTCGACGAAGGCGTCTATTTTTTTATGATAAAGCGCTACCTATTCGCTACCTGTTCCCATGTTTTCTTTTGTTGACCAATGTTTTATTTTGTTGACTGGTGTGCTTATCTATTTGTAAGAGCACAACTTTCTAAATTTCAGTAGTACTTCATTTTCCGACTGACTCTGCTAAGATGTATTTTTAAGTCTTGCTATTTATTATTTTGCTTGGTCACAGTATAAATATTGTACTACTTTTTTGTCTTTTTTTCATTATAATGATGGAATTTTATTATTTATTTTTCACTCCATTCCTGATGCGCTTTGGGTTTCTACATTTCTATGTTCG
>BGPR01035378.1:0-16002 GCA_013235015.1 Araneus ventricosus | reverse complement strand
TACAAAATTCTTTTATCGTCTTAAACGTGTTTTAATTAAAATGCGAATGGCCGAGTTTTCTGCTTTGTTTGTTTACATTTAATTTCCTGTACTATGTAATTCCGGTGTAATGCTAAGTCAGGGGAATATTCAAAGTGAAAGTCGAACATACAGGCAGATAAAGTTAAGGTTTTTAATGAAAGTAAAGAAAACAGAAAACTCGTCCATATCAATTAGACCAGACGATTTTTAAAAATTGCCGATAGTTAATTTTCTCCATAAGGCATTAATATTTGTTATAAAAGTACTTCGTTTTTTCACAAATGGTAAGGGATAATAAAGGTTTTAATAGACGTTTCGGGACAAAAATGTAAATAGAAAATTTTTCATAATTAAAATGAATGAAAATAAACTAAATCGATAGTTGTTCCTGATAAAATTTTTTTAATCAACTCTGTGAATTGTCTTCTTTAAAACTTTTCTTTTAGTGTTCTTTCAGAATTCAGTTTATAAGTTCTGGGAACAGTTCTTCGTGTGTATTATTATTGAAAATTATGTGTAATTATTAATCTTGACAAATTTATTAAAAAGTGAAAAAAATAAATAAATGAAACAGAAAAGAAATTTGTGTCACTGAAAAGCTAATTTTTTAAACTTTAAAATTGAGTGAAAATATTTTTTGTGTGTTCATATTTTGGAAAGATATTTTCAGAAAACGACAAAAATTCGCTTAATTTTTAATTTTTTGTGCGTAAAAAATAAAGGTTAAGTATTTCGAAGTTACACCGTTGCCTAGAAACGAAATTTCTATAAATTTGCTTACTTAAAAATGTTCTGCATCTATTCAATTATTTTTTGATTACCTTTTGAAAAATTAATAAAATTTCAAGGAAAACTGCCACAGAAACAAAGTTGGTATCACTGAGAGGTAGAAATTTTGCACTTTAAAATGGAATAAAATATATCTCATGGGGGATAAATTGCTCAGAAGTTAATGCGGGAAAATGGCAAAATTTCGGTCAGTTATTAATTATTCGTATGTTTAAGTAACTTTTGCTCTTTGAAAAGTTGACAGTAATCTTCCTCTTGTCTTAAATAATAAGTTGTCAAAGTTTGTCAAGTGGTTTAGAAGGAGATATGGAACATACATACATTGACTTTTATTTATATTAATATTTGCCGCGCTTTTAATAATTAGAAAAAAAAGAAAAGTTAAAAAAAAACTTGCAAATAGAAAAAAAATTAGTCTTTAGTTTTTATTGCACTTTAACAAAAGCACTTTTAAAAGTTTATATGCACTTTTTTCCTATTTCATCAAGCAAGTTTAGAAAATTCAAACCCTGTAATGTGAACCAGTAACAAATAATTGTTAATGATCGCTGTAAACCTGAGGAGAGCTTCCTCTTTTCAGAAAAATTTACACCAGTTTTAACAATTCCATTAGTTTTTTGCTCGATATTAAAATTGCAGTGAAACATCGAAATATTTAAATCAATGATAAAGTTTACTGTTCACCATCACAAAGCTATCCTGATAACTTTGGCTTCAGGAATAACGTTATTCCTCTCCCTCAAAAGTTTATCAACCCAAAAGGGACCACCCAAATTCTAATTGCCAGTGAAAACCACAAAACGACTCTCACAAGCAGCTGACTTGCTTCGCTTATTATGAGCGAGGGGAAAAGCACTAGCGATTTCCTACGTCGGAGCCTGTTTTCGCGTAATAAACAGAGAGCAACTTTCTACGTCGGAGCCGGTTTTAGAGCAATTATCGAAGAGCGAATTTCTGCGACGGAGCCGGTTTTAGAATAGTCATCAGAGAGCGACTTTCTACGTTCCAGCCGGTTGAAGGGTTAAAAAAACAGCATGTAGTTTTGTCAATTATTGAATTAATAGGAGCAGTTCAAAGTTGATGTCCGGTATACCGGACACCAGGTCTGAAGGGGTTAATGTAAAAACTTTTGTTGTGTTAACTGAAGCCTTTCCATGCTTAATATCTTTCCATTTTATGCCTTCTTTTTGTAATTTTTTAAGTTCCTCAACAAATGGTATTAAGAAGTCATTCATAACTGGTTTTTTTTTTAACCAAACCACAATGCACAGATAATTATATTTTTTTTCTCTCAAGAGGCTCAAGTTCATTAATTATGACCTGAATGGGCCAAATATCGTATTTACTCTTTCTATAAAGTGGTATTCCATCCACATTAAACTCTATGGATAGTTTTTTTTGAATCACGCAAACCATCAATAGAACGATACAAGTCCCCATCCATGGTATCCCTGTAAGTGTCACAATTGCTTTGAAATTTTGATTTGTAGGTAAGAATATTATTAATGAAATCTTCATTTTCCAGTTTCATCTTTAGTTGATATGAAAGAGGCATATAAATTAAAACTGCCTTTCTTTACTAATTCATCAGTAATAAAAGATTCTGAACATGTTGCACACTCGTTAAGATCATTTTCACGACAAAGTTTACAAATATAGCTATCGCAATGAGGACAATAAAGGTGTAGCTCACATACATTACTTATTGTTGATGTACCTTGATAAAAAAGATATTTTGTCTCTGGTAGATTACAAGGTGGTAAAAGATTTTTTAATAACTTAAGCAATCCATCAACACAAGTTTTCGATAGATTGAATTTGATAGAATAAGCTAAAATGCTAACAAAAGCTTCCAAATTTGTAACATTAGCCAATTCATAAAGTGGTTTATTAGCATTTTCAATGAGTTCTTGGAAATCATCTTTTGTTGAAAAACTGTTTTCTGATGAATTTTCATTTTCAGTATCTAGTTCTGATTTGTCGGATAAAGTACTATTAAAACTTGATTCACCACTTGTTGTTTCATTCAGCATTTTGTACATTTCTGATTCTTCACATGATACATCACTGAATGCACTTTGCACTCCATTATCTGTTCCTTTAGAATCTGTAGATAGCACATCTGTCCTGTAACGACTGAATGTTCGAATGGGTATGGTTTCATCCTTCCATAAATATTTTTTATACTTTTTTGACATGATAAAAGATCAGATATTACACGAAATTTTTTGTAAAGTACTTGAAATAGAGAATTAATGGATTTTTAGCGACAAATGCTGTTATCCCCTAGTTTTAAAATAAAAACAGTACAGTTAATTCAATAATGACCATTCCATAATACTGATTAGTTCATTCTATAAAGAGTATTGTAGCTATATATCTACACACTGGAAATCGATTCGTAAACCAACATTCAGCAAAATCAAAATATAAACAAATTGGAAAATTTTTCTAATCACGGTTACGGCTACCTAATTTCCATTTTTGCAAGCTGTTAATTTTACATTGAGTAAAATAACCAAAAAATAAATGTTAACCATTCTTATTCAAATATTCGGATAAACATTGAAAAATTATGTAACAATTGTAAGCGCAATATTTTGGAGGGAGCCAGATAAAAAATATATCTAAATGTATTTTCAAATATGCATCTGAAAAGGTTCGTAAAACAAAATTATTATTTTTTTCAGTATTGCATTATTTTTCATTTTGTTTAAGATGAAATATTTAATGATATTGTCTTTTTTTGTTTGTATACACAAATTCGGGTGTAGCATATTAAAGTCTCAATCTCAGGCCATCCAACTAACCAATCAAGAATTCAATCATTTTATATCGATTATCGCAAATTTTCAAATCGAGACAAATAGCGACCAACTTGACTTAGCGTCTGAATAACGAGCACGTTTTCAACATAAGCCTTGCAATCGTATCTGTTTACTACTCCGAAAGTATATATATAATGGGGAAAAAATGTTCGTTCTTGTGTTCTTCTACGAAGAGAAAAAATACTCAGTAATAAAGTTGAAGGAAGCAGTTAAAAATTTCGATCTTCATACCTGGGATACAAAACAATCTGTGGAGACGAAGTGGAGAGATGGAGTGTATCCAGCAAATTTTCTACAATTTGGAGTTAAGTTTCAGATAGGTTATATTTTAAACGGTCTTTGTTTGCCATGTTTTGTGATCTTTCGCTTTGACTAAATAAAGTATTTAAATCAACAACTCAGAATAATGCAATATGAAAATTATTTAGTTTGGCAACGAAATATTGTGTAATCTTTTAGAATGTAATTTTTAAAAGTTTTTCAGAATCTCCTCATATTTGAATTTATGCTTTTCCTATGTTTCTCCCAAGACAGTATTCATTATGTTACTGTACCTTTAAATGTACATTTTTTTTTAAAAAAAAGGTGGAAATTATAATTAAAATTCTGTAATATTTATAACAGCTTAGATTTAACTAAGGCATGGTTTGACTATTTTGGTGGAAATTTCTGTGATTTGGCAATCCGCTCCTTCTATCAATTTACTAGACTTATTCTCGAGAAATAAACTTATGAATATATATTTAATATTTGCGATAGAGGCCTTAAAACCAGGATTTCAATGTTAAACTGATATATTTAGTATACAAATTTCTCATCCAGGAGTAAAAAACTTTTATACAATTATTTTTTAGAATTCTTTTGTAATTGATTTTAATTTTCAGAAAATAAAAATGATATGGAGCTACTGATTGATGGTTTGGTCGATGATAGTATTACTTCTGAAAAAATTCCAGTTCTGCAAGATGTTGAAGGCCTCAAAAAAGGTTTCACACACAGGTTTAGCAGAAAGCCATATCAGAAGCTGTTGAACTTCAGCAATCTAAGCGGTATATATATTAATTTCATCACAATTTTATTTTAATGTATTTACCCTTGCATCATTAATAAATCTGCTTAATTCAATTTTTTAATTTTATTATAGAGGAGCTCCATTCGGGTAAATTTTTAAATGGAAGGAATGTTTAACCCAATTTTGGGTCATATTGACATTTTTTGGAGGGTCCATTCTATGGTTATGCACGTAACAAACAAAAACTTTGAAGCTTTATGAATAATCTTGAAAGTATACTTAGTTGTTTTCCATGCTTAATGTCGTTCGAGTATGGTAAATAGAGTATCTGAATTATTTTTATGTAACCTGTAATTTGACTGAAAAGCTTATGACGAAAGGGTTTCTCAAAAATACTTTTCTTTTCACAAAATAGGACTTATAGAAAATCTCCAGGATTGATCCCTGTCTATGTTTTGTAAAAGTGTGACTATAATGCAATACATCACAATTTAGGGCCCTTTTCTGCTCCATTGGTTGTTCTGCTTAGGACTAATTACACAATTTATGAAACCTAAAAATAAATTATTTGACTGAAACTTGCTCAATATTAGTTCGTTTTTAATCCAAAAAAATGTAATATTTCCTTCAGTATATATGTCAATGTTGAAATTAAATCGAAAGACTGTAGTTAATCGGTAAAACCCTACAGATGCTCATCAGGGTGAGTAAAATCTATACAAACCGCTAAAAAATTAGAGAAATCATAATATTTTCCGCGAAGAGTGCTAGCATAAAGCTAAAAACACTGTCCTTTACCACGAACATTATGATAGACCAAGAATGCGAATGAAATACCAAATATTAGAAATAATTTTACGAACCTAAAATTGAGGGACGCAGCCAACGGGAGAAGTGACAAAGAAATGAAGGAATAAACCTAACGCGTCAAGTAGGGTCCGGATATTTACGAAATATCAAGTTACTATCTTTTGCGCCAAACTTCTAAGACTGGGGGAGTTTCGATTAAGATTAAGAAACCCATGGAAACAAAGATGAAAGCGATCTACATTGAGAAAACGATGAAGATTAAGGGAACGATGATGATAAAAAAGGAAAATCGTTCGTTTAAAAATTAAGGTGTATTTAAAAATTAAGGAAAAAAGTGTATTTAAAAATTAAGGAAAAGTGTGTATTTAAAAACTAAAGTGGAAACGGTAAGTGTTAAACAATATTTGAATTTGAAATCCATTAATAAACGACTGAAAGATGCGTTTTCGAGGTAATCACATTAGACCTGTCTGGCTTGAGAGACCCTACCACAGTATTAGAACAGCGCCAGCATATCCCTAATATGCAATCCTTTACTTACATTTTAAGCTATTAATTACAGGTTCGTAGAAGGAGGTAGGAATTTCATTACTATTAAGGTTATTTATAAGGTGCTGAATTGGTTTCTTGATTGAATTTTTATCGCTGCATGTTTTGTTAATTCTTATGGATTAATGATAGTGTGTTTGTAAATTTTAGAAGAGATATTTGAGTTCCAAAAAATATATCTACTGACATTGAATTTAAACTCGTTTCTTTAGTCATAAATATCTATTTTAAAAGTATTTTGGGAATCAATAATTAATTCCAGAAAAATAACTGGTTCTTTATAGCTATTGGTTTGGATTAATTTAAGTTCATTTGGATACAGATTATTATTAGTTGTATTGAAATGTTTATGGTTAAAAATAATAAGGTCGTCAATGAATCTAAAGTCTGAATTCGAATTAATAGAGATATTTCGTTCAAAAAAGTGTAGAAATAAATTGGCAAGTAGAGATGAATAACTGGTCCCTTCTGGTATGCCTTTAATTTGCAGAAAAGTATTTTCCCTGATGAAAATAAAGTTATTGTAAATACAGTAATTTGTAAGATTTTTTCAAAATGTTATTGGATGTTAAGTAAGTTTTTTTAGGTCGTTGAAATAATTCATTAAGACTTCTTGCAATTTATCTAATGGGATGCTTGTGAAGAGGTCTTGAAAATCATAGGATTCTATTGTCTCTATTTTATTATTTGTAAGGAATTCGATAACTTTATTATTGTTTTTAATAATCCAGGTAAAATTTTCTTCTTCAATAAACTTGAGGATTATGATGAGATATTTCGAGAAGATTATTCCAGGTTTATTCATATTGTTGTTCGTACCGCAAGTAATATATCTAAATTTAATAGGCTGTTTATGGAACTGAGGATAGATGACAATATACGGAAGGTTGTTATTTACATTGTGGCATTCAATTTTTTTGTTTAAGGCTGATATTTTTTCTTAATAGTGATGATATTAGATATACACTGTTTATAGGTTTCTGAAGATTTTAGTTCTGTATCTAATAGTTCAAGATAAAATTTCTTGCAGATTATTGCGTAGTTGCCGTCTGCCTTGTCAATAGGGGTTATAATGAAATGCTGTTGCAGAGTTTCGATGCTTTCTTTTATACTTGGGAATTCGTAGGTTTCATTTCTTGAATTCATTTGTCTGTAATTACTTTTTATGAAGTGTTTAAAGTTGAAATACATATTCCATTTCCAATAGGTGAAAACCTGCACAAGTGTGTCAAATTTATAAGCAACTTTTAGGCAAAAATTATCTAGGTCATTGAGAAAACTTTTTAGAATGTGCTTTAATGAAATTTTGAAAATAGGACGAAATTTGGTACCTTTATTCATTATTGACCTTAATTTTTCGTTATCTATAATATTAAGGTTGCCAGTAAGGATGTGTTTATGAAAGGATCCACATAATTTTTATATTTTTCTTCACTGAAATGACATGGAAAATTGATTCTATTCGTTTCTATATTTTTAAAGGAAGAATAATAATTAAATCCCTCCTTCCAAATGTTGTGTCATATTTAAGGCAATTGTTTATTTCTGTATATTTTATTGGGAATAAGTTTGAATTTTCTTTAAGTGCAGAGTTTAATTTAAATTTTTCGAAAATTGGATTTTTGAAGTTAATTGTCATATATAAAATGGTTTGATCTGACTTTTTCTTATGAAATTTTGCAATCTTTGCTTTAAATAGATCATTGAGAAGAAGAAGAAAGTGTTTATTATCAGTTTTGTAAGTATGTAGAATTTTTAAAAAATATGGCATAGTTCATTTTTAATAGAGAAGATAAAAGTTTTTACAGGTTTGTAGATAAAACTTTTATTGAAATCTTTTTCAATTGTTTTTAGTTCTTGATAGAGCGAATAACTCAGTTCTTCTATTGATAATCTATTATAATTTTTCTTATTTTTACCGCTACCTCTACAACCTCTTTTGTTTATGTTATTGCTAGTACCGAAAAGTTGTGATGCATAACAGTTGTTGAGATTGATAATTTTATTTTTAAATATGTCATTAAGTCCAAATGGGGCAATAGTTTTCAGTTTTAGCATGTAGAAGTTTTCCATTTCTAATCTTGTTTTTTTATCTGGTATAATATCTGGAACATATAGGCAGACTTTGCTGAAATCGTGCTTCTGGAAGTGGTTGAATTCTATGTTGAATTTTTCTTTGCTGTTATAATGTTTAATATCGGAGCGATGTGAATGAATCCGAATGTTGAGGGTATTGCTGGTTTGTCCTACATATCCCATGTCACATAAACCACATTTTAGGTAATATATCGCATTAAACATTTTGCATCCAAAATTAGTTGAAGTATCTGAGGAAACAAGATTTGGGTCGAAAAGGGGACATGTTTTACATCTTGAGTCATTGCATTTTCTTATTTTATAACCAATAGAAATATTTTCTTTCACATTACACGAAAAAATTGGAACAACGGAGTTACGTGGTAACGATCCGAGGTGGCCTCCCAAAGCAACCAAGTACCGAGCACAGGGCTCCTCTGAAATGAGTGACCCATCTAGCCATTATCTAGAGATTTATAGGGCAAAATTTCACGGAGTAAAAAAAAACCAAATGTAAGAAGCATAACCGAATATAGTGTGCTCTAAGAGCGGCAACGTCAACATTCAGTGAAATAAAACAAATAAGAAACAATCATAACAGAATTGTAAAAGCAACATAGTCAACACAAACATTCATGATACATAATGTCAAGAAAAAAATCTGCAAAAAATAAATTTTATATATATATATATATAACAAATAAGAAATAATCATAACAAAAAAATCTGCGGGAAGAAGCTGCCGAGAGTTCTTATAGAGAGAAAATAAACAAAAGGGGGATATACATATAAAAGGAGAAGATCTAATAATTAGGCTTAAAGCGGTTTAACTGTCGTTATTTAATTAAATGTCTTAAGAATCACTTAATTCTGAAAGCTGAAAATAGCACGGTTGACATAGAAATGTACCCCAGAATGTCGCTACCGTTCACCGTTTTGAAGGAGTTCTTTTGACCGTCACACAGACAGACACATGTATTTTCTTATATTTTCTGTTTTATATTACAGATATATTTAATATATGTTAAAAAAGATAATTATTAAATTCTAAAATAGTACACATCACCAAATATTGTGCAAAATTTCAGAACATGAGCACACCAGGAAATTAATGAGAAATAAATTATAAAACTCAATTTTTACAAACATGAATTTAAAAAAAATATAAAGAACAAGCAGATAATTTTATGGAATTTTGTTAATTTTCTTATTTTTATATAGATGTTACACATTATTATCTAGGATATTCTAGCAGTAACATAAAATTGAGAAATTAACACCAAACAATACAAAAAACCAAACACAAAAACATATTTGAAAACATTTATATAAGTTAAAATTAAAAGAAACATTGACCATATTAGAATCCTATAGGTAGTTTTTGAAATGTCTATCAAATTCTAAAAGAATTTTACTACTCATAAGTGTCATATGTGGAGAGAGAGAGAGAGTATAAATCGTAAAATGAAAGAGTATAAAACGTGAAATGAAAAACGCAATAAGAGCACAATAAAGTTTCTTCAGGGAATAAAGTTATTGTGAATAGCTAAATATAAAATGTTTGATATTTTCTTGTAATCAGTTACGCCGTAAGGCCTAAAACACTGACTTTCATCCCTAATGTCCAACCAACCAAAAAACACAGAGAGCAGTTTGAATTATTAAAACAGAAGTACGATATGATAACAATAGAGAAAAGTAAGGATAAATATTTTACGTACTATAAGAACGGATGTTGACATGGCAGTGTTTGCGGAGAGTCATGGTACAGACTCCTTTGAAGGGGTGTGAACAGAGAATCGGGTAACAATTTTCGCGCTTAACTTCGGCTGTTGCCAGGGGAGTGTAGTTGGGAACGATGAAGATTAAATGGAAAAGCGATAACGATAGAAAGCGTAGAGAAATAGTGGAAGAAATCAGTAAAATATGAGGAACCAGTGAAAAATGTTTAAAAGATGCGTTTTCGGGGTAAATTATCAGACATTATCGACTTGAGTGACCCTACCACGAATATTATACTTCGCGTCGACATCTCTCTGATAAGCAATCCTTTACTTACATCTTAAATCCATCAATCAGAGGTTCGTGAATTGAGGGGGGAATTTTATTAATGTTGATGCTATTTCTTATGTGCATGATTTGCTTTTCGGCAGAATTAGTAATTCTGTAAAGACGTTAGGAACAATATAAATAACATTCAATGCCTTTGGAATAGAGAAGAATATAATAAATACATAGATCCCTTCCATAAGCACATTTTAACCGGTAACCTAGACATTATTGACAATAAAGAACTAAGGGAAATAATGATCAAAGGTACAAAATTCCGTCCTATTTTCAAGATCTCCATTAATAAAATTTTGAAAAGTTTACTTTGGCCTAAAACTTGCCGTCAAATTCGATAAACCCGTTCAATTCTTCACCGAATGGAAACGGTCAATATACTTCAAGTAGTATATAAATGTACGTCCGAGCACACTTTAAATAATCACATAAAATACAAAATATTATAGCTAAAAAAGAGGTTTCACACGTTTTTTACGACACAGGAAAAACAGCACATGGTTGAGAGTTAAATTTTGAAGAAAAAACGTGAATTTATAGCAAAAAAAGAGGTCTAACACAGAAAAATATTAAGTATTTTGAAAAAATATCACGTTTTTTAGTTTAAAAAGAGATACCGCAGTAACTCTATGTTTACTAAAGATCATATATATGAAAAATTGAAAAAAAAAAAAATCAATATTTATTCAAAAGCAACGTCAGTATAAAAAAAGAAAGAAAAAATATAAAAATAAAGAAAGAAACAATCTATCATATCATTTAACAAAAATATAAAAAGAAAGAAAAACTAAGAAATAAACAATCTACCTCTAGGATAATTCCATGTATAAAAGAAACAAATAGCTGCATTATATAATAAGTTATCAGCTTTATATGCAATTCTATAGTCTTCAGTTGCATTAATCATCACAGAATAATAAACATTTGTGATACCATCAATAGAAATATCGAAATATTCTTTGGTTCCTTCAACAATATTCCAGTTATTATTACATTTACTTTCTATCCAAAAATATACATCGGGTTGAGAATGTTTAGCAGGTCTATCTCCTTTAAAAATTTTAGCATTTAAGTCTATTTTTATTGTGTTATTTTGAAGGTTTGGTTTGAATATGGTATAATTATTTGAATTGTCAATTTCAATATTTGAAACAATTGGATCAAATTTAAAGTAATGATCAGTTGGAGAGAGACAATCAAACAGTAACGGGGCGATTAAAAAATATTGCATCATTTATTTAAGGTGAAAACCTTTCGGTTTAGAAATATTTTTTGACTTAATTAAAAGCGGAGTTTAGCTTCTATTTCTTTTATAATTGTAGGAGTTATATCTTTTAACGATTTTCTAGAAGTTTTTTCTTCAAAAGAGAGTTGTATACAATTTTTATCGAATTTTTTCCATCCTATATAATCATATTTTAACTTAACACTTTTACTAAGTCCTTTAATTTCTTTAGTACTATAATTATTTAAAAATGCTGTTCCAGTATCACCATCTGACTCAGTAAATCTTGCTATTGTACTAATTTTTTTCTTAGCCAAGAATTCTCTAATCTTATCGAGAGAAATAGACATTTATTTAAGGTGAAAACCTTTCGGTTTAGAAATATTTTTTTAGTTTAAGTCTTACTCAAACATTCTCTAGCTCTATACCATAATTTTAAACGTCTATAAACTTTATTAAATTCTTCATCAGAAAGTCTCAATTTCATCATTACTCTACAATCTGTTATTTTTTCTATATGTTTAATTACAAATCCTGAAGTGAGATCGTCCTGATATTTAAAAATTTCATTCCAATCAACCGATTTATCAAGCTTTTCGATTGTCTTTTCACTCATATTTTGATATCTAGAAACTAAGACCATATCTAATTTTCCAACATTTTCTAAAATAAATTGATCGCTTAAAGTCTGATATTCTGAAATAGCAGGCCAGTGTACTTTATGATCATGCATTAATATGAATTTTTCAGATAATCGTTGATATTTCGATATGATATCCCATTCCAGTAAATTTTCATTATCAGTTATAAATTTTTCTGATAATTTTTGATAAGCTGAAATGTTTTGCCAATTGACTTTATCTTTAAACTCTAAAATGAATTTTTCTGATAATTTCTGATATCTAGAAATTAAATTCCAATCGACTTTATCTTTAAAATTTCTAATTAAACTCTCTGTTAGACCAGGATTTTTAGAAACCTCATTCCAGTTAACATCACTCATTTATTAGGAAGATAAATCTAACCAATCTTCATAATCTGTATATCCTCTTTCATTCATTTCATTTATGAATTTTTCTCTATATTCTTCATTCGTTTTAGATTCTTCAAATATCCGCTGTGCTATGTTATTCTTTTGCTCATTCTCAGAAATTTGAATTGACACGTCAGAGTCGAACCCACTTAATACATTTATCATTCTGCTCACTTTTCCAACAAAACATTTATCATCTCCTGCTTTTAATTCATCTTTTAATATATGTATTAATTCGTTCTTATTCTCGTTTTTTAAAATTCGATTCAACACAATGACTAATATTTCTCTAAATTTAATGTTATGAAATTCTTTGTCGAGTATGCGGATATAGTGTTTTATGTCTTGATGTATATCTAATTCTCGAATGCATTCGTCTAAATCATATTGAATATCAGTTTGGAGTAATTTAATAATCGAATCTCTTAAAGATTTTTGAATAAAACTATTATGAACGTTTTGTGAATCATTATAGATAGTTCGTTGCATGAATCGCCTTCTTAAAATAGGAGGTAATATTACTTTGTGTTCATCATAATAAATTGAAACCAAGTTAGGTAAGAAAATGATTTCATTTATAGATGTTAATTGATTTCCATAACAATGTAATTCTTCTAAATTTATTAAATTTTCTATTCCTTGAAGTGATGTTAATTGACTATTATAACAATATAATTTTTCTAAATTTATTAAATTTTCTATTCCTTGAAGTGATGTTAATTGATTATAATAACAAATTAATTCTTTTAAATTTATTAAATTTTCTATTCCTTGAAGTGATGTTAATTTATTATATTGACAATATAATTCTTTTAAATTTATTAAATTTTCTATTCCTTGAAGTGATGTTAATTCATTACCAGAACAATATAATTTTTCTAAATTTATTAAATTTTCTATTCCTTGAAGTGATGTTAGTTGATTTTCCTTACAATTTAATTCTTTTAAATTTATTAAATTTTCTATTCCTTGAAGTGATGTTAATTGATTATCAGAACAAAATAAAGTTACAACATCATGAGGTTTTTTAATATTTTTTATATTTTTATAAGAAATTACTCTATTATCAATATATTTAACATTCATTTATTAAGAAAAAAATTTTACAAGTTGAAATCTAACTTCTCAATATGCATAAAAGTTTTAATATGTTTGTAATCATATTCAGGATTAGTTTCCTGTAATATTTCTAACGAAATAACATCGTTTTGTTTTCCTTCGGTAAAACATGATACAGAATCTTTTCCATATATTCCTCCACATAAAATCACTTTATCATTAAGTTTTAACTCTATATAAGGATCTGGTTTATTAAGAATATATAATGTATCAAACTTTAAATAGATTGTAATTTTCATATACATATCTGTTGACAACTTTAAATTTTCATCTAATAATTTTGAACTCATTAAATTGAAATTTACATTTTTTAGTCCTGGACCTTCAAAAGTTTGAAAATCTTCTTTAATTGTTGCCCAGAAATCTTTACATTCTACATAGAGTCCCTCACTATTTCTCATTAACTGATTATCAGGTTTTTTATCATTTATTTTTGTCTTTCTATCAACATACTGTTTAGGAACCGCATCATTTTTATCTTGAGGATTGGAAAGATGTTTTAAGGGAATACTTTTCAAATCATAAAAATATTCAGGGTGAACAGTATTTGTTTGACTTAAAGTTAAAGCATTATTCTCTAAATATTGTTTATTAACAACATTCAAGTTTTTTATAGGATCTTTAACATTTCCAATAATTTTACCTCTAGCATCAAAATCACCATGTTCTGAATGAATAAGACTTCTTTTTTGTAATTCAACCATTTTAGATTTTAAATTTAATTCAATCGAATCAACATATGATTTAGTGGATGCATCGTTTATATCAACAGGTTCATCTACATTTTTTAATTTTTTCTTTTCCATATCATAATTACCATCATCTGTCAATTTAAAACCGATACCTGTAGGACCTATAGGTCCTTCTGTTATTTCATCATCAAAAAGTGGATAATAAGCAGCCATTTATTTAAGGATAAAAAGTTTAAAGCTGAAGGATTTAATCCTATGCTTTTCACTGTCTAAAGCTGAAGGAGGAAATCCTATGCTTTTTTTTTTTTTAATCATCCTTTTTAGCAAACGTAAATTCATTTTTATACATATTCAAATAGCATTTATTTCTTTCTTTCAAAATAACATAAAATCTATAATCTTTTTGAGTATTACTTTGCAACTTCCAATTGAAGTATAATATTCTTTTATTTAAAAAAGCCAAATTTTTATGAGCTGATAAATCAATACACAGAATTGGATATAATTCACCAAATGCTTCATAACTTATATTACTTCCTGTTTCTGAAGTAAAACCATTATTACCTGCTTTTAAAACAGCTGTATATGAATGATTATAAGCTTTTTTAGGGAAATCCACTTTATAATGTTTTTCGGGATAATCTTGTCCATTAACAGTAATCCAATATTCAATTATATTTAAATTATCAAATATTAAATTATTTTTTTTATAATCATCAGCTCTTTCTAAATATTGAGGAACAATATAAACAGCTGAAACTTCATCCCATTCAGTTGGAATAGGCCATGAACCATTCGAAACTTTTAGCTGAGTATTCGTCACATTAATTCTAAAATGATCCCAATATATATCAATATATGATTTTAAAGTTTTTAATTCTTCAAATCTTATCCGTGCATCATTTCGAAATTGAACATAGGGTAAAAGCAATGATATATTTTCAACTTCTACTCGAAAATCAGGGTTTACTTCATTAGTAATTAGCATATTCTTACTATGATTCCTTTCAAATTCCATTCTAACATGAAAACCTGACAAAACTTTTCTATATTCATTAAAAAAATCAAATATATATTTCAAAGGAATCCATATATGAACGGTTTGACTATTTTTTGTGAAATAATATCTTTTATCAAACCCTTTGTTATATTTTTCATTTATTTTTAAATTATTAAAAAAATCAGTTATTTTAGTTGTTTCTATTAAAACACCTTCATATCTAAATTTATTTATATCTACTGTATCATATGTATCAGGAATAAATAGCATATTTTTACCTTCTGATTTAGTATATTCGGGTGTAAAATTAATTTGTCTTATAACTTGATCTAAAATCTCACAATAACCAGTATTAGATTCGATTACAGTACTTCCAATTTTCAGTTTTTTAGATTTAATTAAACCACCTCCATTTACTAAACTAACTTTTTTATTCGCAATCGATTCACCTTTGCTGTCAGTGATTTTCAACTGTTGATGAAGATAACCATCTGAATAAAAAATATTATCATCTTCACCTCGAATATTAAAATTATAAGTAGCTTCTTCCTTATGAATATCACTCTTATTTTCACATTCTATTTCGATATATTCAAATTTTTCAATTGTATCATTTTGAAAATAATGAGTCTCTCTCAAATCGTAAATCTTTTCCATTTATTTAGGATGAAAAGTTTAAAGCTGAAGGATTTAATCCTATGCTTTTCGCTGTCTAAAGCTGAAGGAGGAAATTTTGAATCAAGTTGTAAATCTTTTTAAGATAGTTTTCATCTTCTTCATAAAC
>BGPR01035377.1:0-16002 GCA_013235015.1 Araneus ventricosus | reverse complement strand
TCATTTGTGCTCCTGGAATCTTATTCATCAGATACTGGCGAACAGTTAATATTGTTCTCGTTGATTTGCAAAACAGACTTTGGAAGGATTTCTTTTGAACAGCTCGCAGATTTGTAGGTTTTCGCATTTTATTTCATTTGTGCTCCTGGAATCTTATTCTTCAGATACCGGCGAACAGTTCATATTCTTCTCGTTGATTTGCAAACAGACTTCGGAAGTGTTACTGGAAACAGGTTTGCTTGCGGTTTTGCAAGTATTTTCACGGGAGTTGTGGCCTGGGACACATGATACCGGCATTTTATGGTTCTCGTGCATGAAATGGAGACGACCATCTTTTTCTTCTCAAAAATCTCCAGTTAAAAGCAGCAGATGATATTGAAAAGCTAAATGATTCAAGACCTAAGTGTAAACAAATTTTGATAGGAGATTTAGTTTATTTGCTCACACCAAAAATTAAAATCCATACATCAAAGAAATTTGCAAAATTAAATGAAGGTCCATTTAGGGTGGTAAAACAATTTTCTCCTCTTAACTTTCAGATACAACATGTTAATGAACCCACAAATAAACAAAATGTTCATGTCAATAGGTTAATTAAAGTTGAAAAGAGAGAAATTTTTCCAACAGTTCAATCTAAAAATTCACTTGCTGATGAGGATAATGAGGTTTTGAAAATTAATAATAATAAGGGAATTGTTAATAATGATACTGTTTCAAATGAGGAAGAGATTTTAAAATTATATCCTTGTTATACTTTGCCATATAAAGGTTGGATGGATGATCATAAAAATGTGATTTCAAACACTATTAAAAGTAATCAATTGTCAATTCAGAATGTTCTGCATTCAGCAAATACCCCAAATAATTTTGAACGTGAGGAAACAAATACTCCTATTTGTAATCTGACTCAAAATCAGCCTCACGATCATACAAGTGTTACAAATATTCCTTTCATGCAACCGTTGACAAACTTGCCTAGGAGCCCAGTTATTGATGAAGATATTACTCCTGTTATTAATAAAAATCCAACTGTTAATAAACAAGCGCCTATAACAAAGACGTATGGTTTAAGACCTAGAAATGCTCGTGGCTTTGTAAAGTACAATTAATACAGAATATGTTCATGTTGTGTTTATGTCACCGTTAAAGCGTATAATTCAGTTATTCTATAGAATAACTAGTTATTCTATAGAATAACTAGTTATTCTATAGATTAACTGATCAAGTCAGTTAAAATGCAAAATAAATTATTTATTTCATACTTTACCTAGTTATTCTATGAAATAACTAGGTATTCTATAGAATAACTAATGACAGGCCGTTAAAGTGTAAAATAAACATTCTCACATTAAAACAAGTCCGCTTTTTTATAACTTTTGATTGCATATCAGCCATAACCGATGGAAAATTAAAACCACTATAACAGTGTCATAAAACTGTAATGTCGCTTTCTTGCCATATTATTCTTATAGTTGGAAAGAGAGATTTACAGGAATACGTATTGAAAGGAAGTCAATGACAGTCGACCTTGGCGACAAACTTGGCGACTGTTTAGGCAACTTGGCGACAAATTTGGCGAATTTCGCGACAAAATGAAGGTTCAAGAATATACAGCAATTGTCTCGGTATCTCTATTGGGAACGAAGTTATGGACAAATTCCAATATAAACGCAGATTCCTTACATTCAATGAGCTAGCGAAGCTACTAGGTTCCGGCTCCCGCTACTAGTGAAGACGTAGGATGTTTCTCAAAAATAAAAAAAAATTCCGGTGTCCACTTCAGATGCTGAAAATACAAATAACCAATCTGACTAACAAACAGGCTGCATCATGTCGGCTATTTTACACTTTAACGATGCGTGGACCGTTATTCTATAGAATAACTAGTTAAAGTGTAAAATAAAAGTTTATTTAACACTTTAACTGACTTGATCAGTTATTCTATAGAATAACTAGGTATTCTATAGAATAACGGATTTCATACTTTAACGATAACATTTACATTAATTTTAGATTTAATACTCATATTGATAACAGTCAGTTTAATTATTCTGATACATAATTATTTGAGAAAATGATACTAAAAGTGTTATTGTTGTCTTATCATTATCTTGTTTTAGTTTTAATTTTGATATGGGAAACTTAAGTAGTTTAGTGAATTAAATACATGTGATTGGTGTCTTTATTTTCTTATGTCTTTTCTTCTATGGTATGAATGTATGTCCTTCTGATTAATTATTATTGGATAAAGTTGTGTTACACTGTGTTAAGTTAGTGTTTCTGGCTAGTGTGTAGTGAATAAAAAAAATCTGTTTACACAGATTTTCACTCAATTGAAATTTTATGTTATTGGCAGATATTTTCTGCTGAAAGTAATTCAATATCTTCTTGTATTTATTGTTTTAGCCTTTTGTCATTAATCTTATTCTTATTTACTCTTATGTACTTGCTTGCACAGAAGTAGTTTAATCTTTATTTTATTCTTCAAATTTTTACTTATATTCAAATTTAACACTTCTTTGTGCCCTGTTGCATTTCAGGAATTGGCAGATAAACTCACTCCATTGTAATTATGGAAAAATTTTGCCTATTTTATATTACGGGTATTCTACTTTTATTATATATCTTTAGTTATTGTTTATATATGTATGCATTGCATGAAGTATAGGAAAGGAGACATTTAGTTATCTATAATTGCTTTCGCATATGCTCGATCATATTTTTATTGGAGGATGAAGAATGTTTTATATGACTAGTTGTTTGTAATTTTCAAGTTAAAGTTATTTGCACCTCTATGTTGTTCTGAGTAATTAACTTAATTTGTTTTCCATACTTTTACTCATAAAATTCTACCTCTCTATAGAGTAATAAATAAAGGATTGTTTTAATCAAAATAAGTAATAGTCTTGAGTTGGGGATGTGTAGTTAGGCGCCTGGCACACTTTCTCTTTTTACTCTCTGGGCATTATTAATTTGCGTGGGGGTGTAGGACAACTGCGGGTCGGATGTCTCTGCTCCTTGTGCAGGTTAATCTTCTTTTCATTCATATTCAAAGTTCCAACTAATTTTTTCTTCCTCTAAATTCAAATACTCCTTATTAATTTACCATACCTTTGCACACGTATTAAATGTCATTTTTTTTACTCAGATCTTCTTGAAAAATTTCTTTCTGTGACCTTGTTTATTGGGAAGAAAATTTGATTGCTGTCCAAGAGATTAGATGTTAAATGTTGTTAGTATTACTGTAGAACTTAATGTCAGAAAACAATTACACAGGACAGTTATGTTTAAAGATGATTATCATTATATTATGCTAATTGCTGAGATGAATTCTTTTACATTGTGTATCACAAAGATTGAGCATGCATGGCATATTGGGGTAAACAATATACGTATGTGTATATATTTTGATTAAATGTTATGTTATGAAGTAATTAAGGCATTAGATTATATATGGATTGGTAAATACGAGTTCAATAAGATATACATGTAATGGGTTCTGAAACTCATTTAAGTTATTTATGCATTGAGTTAGTAAAGTAATGCTAGTTATATTATGGATTAATGACGATTAATTAGTAATATAAATGTGTTATGAGGGATTTTTTATTATTGTGTTATAAGTAAGTGAAGCTTTGTTAATTGAAGTATTTATATTATAGGTTAGTGAATAGGTTAGTTTTTTTTATCATATTCCGTTGAAATGTGTATCTTCTTACAGTTTCTAGAAAGGAATTTTTACTTGTTAGTCGAATGTAACTCATAGTAGATTACATGTTGGTTTGATACTGAAATTTTGTGGGGATGTTATTGCCTCATAAGACATGACTTAAATTCTTTTTTTTAAGTTTGTTGTTGATTCACAGATAAGTGCGTTGGATAGAGAAGATTGTCTGACACGTATGTACCTGTGGATGGGTTATTTTATTTACAAGTTTTATGTGATTTTGAGGTAATTTAGTGTTATTGTTTACCTTATTGAATCATTATTTAAATTGTTTTCTTTTATTATTTATGTTTTTAGTTGTTCTATGTTTTAATATAGAGAAAATGCTTCTTTTCTTGTAATTGGATCAGTGCGAGTTTCTCTGGATGCTAGTGGTTTCTTATACAAAGTGGTATGAGATTATTGGTCCATGTGTTCACATACATGAATATTGGATAATTAACATATTTTATTTTTATCATGTAAACTTTAGTATATGGGATGAGGTTTTTTGTTATTTTATTATATTTTTGTTATTAGGGATGTCAATTTTGAATTTTCGAACATGCAGGATCATACGAGTCCTGAAGAAGACTCTGCGGGATTTTTGCCATGTCTGCATTTTAGCTAGTTCAGACATTTTTCAGCTTTGTCATGATATTGCAATTTTATCGTCTTTTGTATACTTTATTCTTATATATATTTTCTTTTCAGTGGGTTATTCCCTTATTGTTAATGTAACGTATCTTAAGGAAATTGTATTGGTATTTGCTATATGGATTTTAGTGTGTTATTGTGCTCCTGAATTTCAAATTCTGTTTTTATTGTACTGGTTGCAAACAGACTTCGGAAGTGTTACTGGAAACAAGTTTGCTTGCGGTTTTGCAAGTATTTCCAGGGAAGTTGCGGCCAGGGACACATGATACCGGCATTTTATGGTTCTCGTGCATGAAATGGAGACGACCATCTTTTCCTTCTCAAAAATCTCCAGTTATCCAACAGGATCAATACAGGGTGAAATACTTTTGGTATAGCATATCATATGGACGCCAATCGCTTGGCATGAATCAAATGCATGAAAAAATTTGGGCCGCTTGTTCTGCCCAAACGTAGGTCACTGACAACAGGTGGAAAAAAAACTTTTAAATCCGCTAGCGGCATATTTTCTCCGCACTGCCCTTCATGATAAGCGCTATGCACGCCAAGGGTCACTTTTGAGTTCCGTTGAAGGCAGGGGTTTTCCCTAAAATCTTTTCTCCGCCGTCACTTAGGCCTCTATTGCCTGGAGAATCTTTTGATGGGATTCAGAAGACTCTCTCCTTCTTCTTTCAAAAAATATAATCCCACTCATTTTTCTCTCCACTTTCTAATCATCTTTCTAAATTTTTTTCTAAATTTCAAACGCCTCTTTTTAAACTCGTTCTTGGCGACGGCATCTCGCCAAAATAGCCAACTTATTAAGATATCATTGGATAAAGGGTTGCCATACAACTACAATCTAACTCTCCATGTCCAATCAAATTAGAATAAACAGATGACATCACAAAATGTACAAGGCTCTCTGTACTAACAGAAAGATGAAAATATATGTCCTTTCGCTTGTTGACTGTTTAAAACATCTGCGATTTAACTGCCACCCAACTGGATGCATAAGAGAGTTATTATAAACAATCACCCACACTGAATCCCTATTTCCCACCGAAGATGTAATAGAAAGGTCAGAGGACCTGGATTTTTCTCCTTCTAGACTTTGGAATCCGGGCGGAAAACTATAATTCTGTCAGGACTATGCCGAAAGGATCCCAATCCTGAATTTTTTCTCAGCGGCGGTTTTTTGACTCAAAAGGAAAAGGAATGTTTCTCCGGCTGTTTCAATGCTGGTGGCTATGCTCAGCCTCTTGTTTACCAGAAAATCAAGAACTTATTTCAACTTGCCTAAAGGGGGGGGGACATGGAAGGTCTTTCCCACTGGAAAAAAAAGGGAAAAAGGTCAACGCTCTCTGTTTTGAGACCCATCTCTATTGAAATTTTACTCAAATAGAAATAAATATTTTCCTTAATAAAATGAATAATAGTTAGGTCGTCATTTTTATCATTTTTTTAGTTAATCAAAGGATACAATAAATGATTTGAAGAATAAAATAAAAATAAATAATAGTTAATTAATTTATCATATTATGCACGGCTGTGTAGTTAATTAATTTACGACGCACATCTTCTAGAATTCCAACAGTCAATTTGAATTTTATAAATAAAATATTCTAATTAAGCTTTACATAATTTAATTAAATGCCAACCCTTTTTTAGAATTTAACAATTAAATATTTCAGTTGATTTTTTAGTGATTTACTAAACTTTACAATAAATACAGTTTAATTTTTATCTCCTTTTAGAATTTAACAAATAAATATTCCAATTGACTTTTAGTGATTTAACTAAACTTTACAACAAATATGTTGATTTTTTAGTGATTTAACTAAACTTTACAATAAATACAGTTTAATTTTTATCCCTTTTTAGAATTTAACAAATAAATATTCTAATTGACTTTTAGTGATTTAACTAAACTTTACAACACATTTTTTATGTAACTTTATTAAGTTAAGGTATTTGTTTTGTAAATGCAGGGAATAAAATTTGTGTACAAATAAGTGTTAAATATTTTACATTGATTGGTTTAAGATTGTAAATATAACTTTGTAAGATAGTGTAATAATTGGGACAAAGAAAGTACCTCTTCGGGATACAAACTATGATATCTGTTATCCTGGAAAAATATTGTCTCCAAATTGAATGACAACGTTGAGTAAACCATTAAAGACAGCGATGCAGAACAGATCGTAGATATTTTTATGGGGCGGGGCGAGGTCTACTGTTTACAGAACTGCTAGTAGCTATCGAAGTTCCTTACTAAAGTTATGCAATATGTGTCTTTTAATCATTACTTCTCAGTGAATAAAAAAGAAGCATACGTTCTCAAAACATTGCCGAGGAAACTCTTTTCCCTAGCGAACAAATACTGGCCGAAGCAAGATATTTAAAAATCTCATCTCAACCTAAATAACTCTTCCTCCTCTCCAAACCAGCACTGGCGGTAATTCTGGAAAATTACTCGAGATGGGGTTACTTTTATAACGACTTAGCGAAAGAGTTATCGGGTACTTTAAAACTTCTCTCCTTCGAAGTTCGTTGTCCCGAGACGCTGTTACCGCTGCTGCCATTCACAAAACCATCTTCCTCCTGCAGAAGATCGTCTGTAATTACGCAGCGTCGTTACTGCATCTCGTTTCTTCAGGTCGTCCCCAAGAAATCTTACTCCGCCCGATTCTCACGTCTTTACGACCTCCAACCAAAAACAAGACAATCTTCAACAAGGTCAGTGAGGGAGTTTTTTTCTTTCTTCTGCCTCTTAGGAAGTTCGTCCGTTTCTTTTTTTCATTATCGGGTCATCTTCTCACCTGAGCGTTTCTTCCCTTGTTGACTTCAAAGCCTCCGGATGATGGGCAGGTGCTTCTTTCTTTCTTTCTTTTTATTCTTTTTTTTCTCTTGGTCACCGGTGGACAGTGTAATTAATCGCTGGCTGCCAACGAGTAGCGTTTTCTTCTTTATCAGCTGCTGTAGAAAGAGTGGAGGCGATTTTGTTTAAAGCTCTGCATCGATCAAAGCAGCGGAAGTTGGCGTTATTCAGTAAACTTGCGCTGTCAATCTTCGTGGATTAGATATTCAAGGGTTGGTTGATTGCTATTTAAAAATTCGTAAGTTACTTCAGACGTGATAGAAATTACCAGTATCAAAAATGCATTGATCTATTTGTGGTTTCTAAATGTATTTCAACAAATGAATAAATACATCTTTTTTAAAAGTATTTTTATTCCATTACATTGAAAAAAGGGAATCAATGTTATTATAAGTGATATTATACATTAGGAACTGATAAATATTTAAGGTACACAGTAGTAAATCACTGGTCAAATGTGAACGAACGTGGTTATGCTTCAATGCGCACAGTTTAATATAAAATGTATTGTTAAACATAACATTAAAAAAAATCAAATGATGTTCAAAATTAATTATTACCTTATTACTAGCCTGCTGTACACTTTGTGAAATCATTTCGGTTTTGTATAAAAAACTATTGACACTAAAGTACTATTTAAAATAGCGAGCCGAATCCACACAATTGTAGTTGGCTCTCAAATACATAATTGTGACCCATTATTGTAGTATTCCTATGACTTATAATTATCTAAACAAACGTTTTATGCAAAAGAGAAGCAATTTTTAAGCATCTTCCAACAAAAGTATCCATTAATGTAAGGCATTGATTACGTGGCACTGAACGTGGTGGAATCAATTACCATCGACACGTGATATTCAAGTTGGAACAAAATCATGTTTTTCAATAAGATGGAGGTAATATGACGCCATGAAATACATTTTCAAAAGAAATAAGCTTTAAATTATTATACATAAGTGAACTTCGATGTAGCAAAAATAAAAAAATAAAATAAATACTCTATATTTGCTCAAACATTTCATAACTGTAAATCTGAAACATGTTGAGAACCAGTTCTAGGCTATTGCTTCCAAACAATTCGAAAATATTCGTAATTACAAAAACGCTCTTCAATAACTTTAGTTAGTTAAATATTGAAATATTAAAGTCTTTTTTTAAAGCAAAACGAGCTATAACTTTAGTTGGACTGAAGTATCACCGACTGAATGCAGGAACAAAATATACAACAAAGTTGGTGATAAATGTCTAATGCTGATTAGGAAAAAACGATGAAAAAATCAAAATTTCAAGCAACAAAATAAATACAAACTGCTGAAATTTCAGAACATTATAAGGAATGCATCAAATAAAGTGGACAATAAAGTTCAGGAACTATCAAAATTTCACTCAAACATTTTGATAAAATTAAGTTTATTCTTGTGGAAGCGTAGCGATATAAATATTTTACAAACAAAACGCAAAATTAATCCTTTGCTTCGATAAATACTTTGATCCCATATCACAAGCAGGAAATTAAAATTTAAATAGAGGCATATATGAATTACCCATAAAAGTACCAGAATAAATCTACAAAGAATAAAAGCCATATCTATCATAAAAGATATCGAATATCCACAATTGCTTCAGTATCCACATCAAGAATATCATTATTAAATATCCACAATATAATCGGATATGGTTTTTAAAAAGTGCTTCTAGTCTAACTCTAGATCAATATGTTATGGTAAAAATGAAAATACCGACAATTCGGTACACCAGCAACGCTTTTACAATCTCGAGTGAAATGTCTCGCCGTTGCCTAAAAGACGGATATTCAATTTCACGCCAAAGGACAATGAGCTCTTATATCACGAACAGACTTAGCCATGATTAATAGAAATGCCGTATCGTACTCTGCGTGCACCACTCTTTGGCTCCAATCCATTTTTAGCTGAATGCTGCCCCCTCGCGGAAGTAATGGGCCTCTGAGGAAAAGTTTCTTCCGAAAACTCGAAAACCGCTGCCGGGAGATAACGCACGTCCCCTCGCCGTTGTTGCAGAGTGTTCGAGGAGTGGTGAGTTATCAATATTTGGCTTTATCAGGAAGCAGAAGCCCGTTGCCTCCTAGGTGAAGGGACGATAAGCCCGGCAAAAGGATTTATCACACTGACCTACTAAGTTCGCCAGAGGCTTTTGTGCGTGTGAGACAGAAATATCTTTCCCGCAAGTCTCGCAGGTGGACATCCGGGTTTGAGAGACAGGCAGAAAGGAAGAAGTGCGAGATAGTAGGTCGTCGTCCATTGGGTTGGTTACTTTCTCATTAATTACGCGGGTTAAGAATTGATTTCTATTTTCGGGTGAAATCCTCTTCCAAAGTGGGAACGTTTTTTCCCCTTCACGTGGCGTTTGTTATGTCTGGTTTTCCTTCACAACTTTCCATGCTCTAATTATTGTGTCAATATCCTGTTACGTGATAAAAACACATATTTGGCAAGGATTTCATATCATTACACAACAGGCTCGAAGTGGTAAAAATTACGCGATGGTGTTTATTCTAGAAGGACTCGGTTGAGTTTGTTCAACATCAAAAATAAAGATATTTCAAAGTTATAGGATGTTGCCTTGATTGATTGCTTACATGCCGATGCTACAATGCTAATTATCGATGAACATTGTATTGGATAATTCAAAAACATTGTTTAAACAAAGATTTTTTAAATTTGTTATTGTGTTTTATTTAAAGAATCTATGCACATTTTTATTTCGTGACCTATGTGATATTTTCAGATTAATAACAAGTGATAAAAAACTATTATAAATTTTCCCTATATATTACATCATTTCCATTTGATAAAGCTTAGTGCATGATTTTCGTGACAAAGTCTTATTGACCTCAAGTGCTAAGTTGTCAAATTAAATCAGTATGAAATGGTAATTATGAAAGCAGATTTATAAAAAAAAAAGTTGCCGTCTTCTGAATCTTTCAGTACGAAAAAACACACTGTTAAACGCACAGTTGAATTATTTATGTGAAAAAGCATATTCTTTCTTCTTTTTTCCGCTGCGATATAAGACATTTATGTATTTTACTAAACTGTGTAAGAAAGTAGCTGTTTAATTCCACAAAGTTAAGAAATACGTTATTAACGAGCCGAACAAAGACGAAATATGACAAAAATGTGAAAAAACAACCCTTGAAATAAACAATTTTATCATTAAGGTGTGAAGGCATGTTCTTCGCCTTTTCCCAGATAGCACGTACGTTTGTAGCAAGTTTGATTTTTACTTGATATTATCTTGTCAAGGCAAATTTGACGCGTCGATGTTGTAGCGAAACTGCTGCCAATTAACAAGGCGAAAATAGACAACTAGCGCCACCCCGTCTTGCAATGCAAGTTTGCTGTGAAGTTGTCATGACAAATTCACAGCACGATTGCAAAACAAGTTTGCTGCAAAGATGATAGCACAATAAGAGATAATCTTTGTCTCTGTTTTAAAAAAACATCCGATTTTTAATAGCATCTCCTAGACCGTCCTTCTTTTTATTAATTCAATAAATCAATGATAATTTGTAAAAAAACTTTTTTTATATAAAAAAATTTTTTTGAAACATTTTCTATCTTTTTACTAAATATAGACCTCTCACTTTAAAGAAAACTATATCGCCTGCTTCTTAATATTGAAATTTTAGCGTTTATAAACAAAATTAAACCTAAAAAACAGTCAATGTTTGTTGAAAAATAATAACTTACATTTCGTCCCATTTTAAAAGTAATTACTTTTGAACCCTAATTTCATAATTTATTCTACTAACAAAACGTAGTTATTAGCGAAAATCGCTCTCTCTTTGATTTCAAATCATATTCTCAACACAAAATTTAAAAAATTAATGAAATCAAGAAAAGAGTTTTAAAAAAATCGTATGCGCGATCCATTAGCACAATCTATCTTCTCCTCTCGGCGTCTAGCTAGCCGAGTGGTTTAGAGCGTCAAGCTTCGGAAGCGGTAGGTCGCGAGTTCTAATGCGAGGTTTTGTTCGTACTCTGTTTTTGCTGTAGTTTCCAATGAGTTTGACGTGACAAATTTGTGGCAAGTTTGACGCATGGAGACTTCGAAGCTTGCGTTAACTTATTGCAAACTTGTTTCAAGCTTGCACTCTTGTCATGTCAAATTTGTTGCAAGCTTGCAGATTTGCAGAGCAAGATTGCTGCAACTTTGCTGCAAACTGAAATTGCTATCCGGGTTCATTGTTTTCGTATCCAGATACCTACGCTTTTACATTACATTGTGTTGAAAATTTGCTGCTTAATCACGACCGTATTAAAATACTTTATCAAACAAAGCAAACCATCAAGATATGAGAGAAAATATTGGATCGCGCTTGATTCGTTCCCGCCCGCATGAAAACCAATCCCACTATAGGCGTCAATGGTAATGTCTTTTACCTCGCCAAGTTGATCATTGTGCCCGCTAGGGTTTCCGCGTTTACTTTGATTGGCGCGAAATCGAGTTTTTTCTTCATCGTGTTTTGAAAACAATCCATCTTTATTTACAATTAACAACTAATAACAAATTATTTTCAACTTTAATTCTTGCTCATATTAAGCTCATTGGTACGTATTAGAATATTTTTCTAACTTATGCATATTAGATTATTCACTTTAGCAAAGAATTATACACTATATACTTATTTCATGTTTAGTTTTAAAAATGCATTCATATTCAATGACACTCAAGACGGAATTCATTCTACTTTAAGTCACGCACACACAAAAAAAACCCTACAAAGTAAAAACGTTTACATCCTATAACAGATAGCATCTCTCGGTCGTCGAAATATAAAAACTTTACAAAGCATTTCTCGCCAAAAAAGGGAAATATCGCCAAATATTGGCATCGAAAACACTCCCCATAGGCGCCTATAGTGGGATTGGTTTTTATGCTTCCCGCCCAATGATCATTAGAGGCATCACCAGAGTTATCTGCTTTTAATAAGCAGCAGATGTTATTACTTGCACTCATATCACGCTTGTATGTTCCTAAATGACAACCTCATCTGAATACCAATTGATAATGAATGACTAATTTTAATTAATTAATTTGGATGAAATACAAAGTTTTAAACGTGAAGTATTTCGAAATTTATTTTTCCATATTTACTTATTTTTACTGACAAATGATACTTTCTGTTGAAGAGGGTTAATATCGGCAAAATTATAACTTGTACTCACTAATATATGATATAATTGCTTAAAATAATTTTGTTCCTCTTTTTCCTTCAAGAAATGCATTGCAGTCATAATCCGGATCAAAGCACTTTTATGAATTTTGTGATTTTCTAAATTAATGAAAAGGAAGACAGATATTTGGATTTAAAATTTCGGCTTTTGAATATAACCGTGAACCGCGTTACCCCAATCCTGCCTAGGCATCCAGGGACCTGTGAATAACAGTTGCTGCAATAGATCGAGTACTGAGGCCGGAGTCATAATAGCCATCGCCAGCCACGGCCCGACCCCTGGCGAAGGAGGTACGTACTATCACTGGAGGGGGTAGTACAATCCCCACCATTACTATGCCCCCAGGAGTAGCGAGAACCCCCTCGGCTTCTCATCGACGCACTATTGGTGTTCCCCCCCGGGGGGGGGGGCTTTTGAATACAAATCGGCACATAAGTGAAAACGAAACCAGTGAAATCTCTATAAAACTAGAAAAGAATATATATATATAAATAATATCCTTTTGTAGTTTTCAGTTGAGTAAAACTAGTAAAGAATCTCCTAATAATTAAAGAGAAAGTGAGTGTGTGTTGGCGGTCTACAGAACAGACCGTTGAACTTAGAGCTACCAAATTTGGTACATGTATACTTTGGAAGGTGGGAATGTGCACCTCGGATCCATTTTTTTCAATTTTTTATTCAAATTTTAATTATTTAAAAATTAAGCAAATTTTGGACGTTTTCAGCCATATTTTCGGGAATAACTTTGGAAAGAACTATTGCATGAAAATGATTTTTATACCACTTTAAAGAGCAAACAATTATCTTTCCAATGATTTTAGTATGAGTACTGAGCAATAATTACATTAAATTTTACAAGCTTTTAAATTGTAATTAACTGCGGTCAAGGTCGCTCAAGGAGATCATTTCTCTTTTCGACCAAAAATAAGGAGGAAGGCCGGGACGAGGGAGGAGGCCGCTTTGTGGTCATTTGTCAACAATGAAAGGGCAGCCATTGTTGGTCATTCGGGGTTCGAAGGAAAGGATTTAAAAAGCTCATCTCGCAATCAATAGGAAAATAGTGGTTGAAGCAACAGGAATGATTTTCTGAATTAAGTATAAAACCTTTTAATGATAAAGATAAAGGTGATATTTTAAATTCATTACAATTGATTAATTTCCGTCCAAATTTTTTTTGTACACTTCTTGCGTAATGCCGAAAAAATTACTCAAATATAATTACTTTCTAAATGTATTACGCAAACTGACTGACTAACATGTTGACATAAAATGCAGATCAATACTTTTACAGGTCATCAGTAATATAGTTTGCAATACGATTAAGAGAGCTGTTTTGTTTATAAGGAATAAGAAAGTAAAATCGGATACGAAAAGAACGAGGGTTAAATGTCTATCGCAATTTGAAGTTAAAAATTACTTTGTTTAGGGAACCAGGAATATAAAATTACGCATAAGAGATTCATTTGGAATTATATTCCCGGCGAACAAGCTGGTCGCCGAAGGCGGCTAGTATACAATAAAACTTCTTTATCACGTCCCTCATTAGTCTTTCTTTCTTGTTAGTACATTGCGTCGATCAAATTCCGTTTTATTCCTTCCTACTTCAGGGTAAAAAATATCATTCTGACGCCGAAGGTATTCGATAATGTGGCGTCTAAAAAGATAAGAGAAAAATGTTTTAAGGTCATAAATTCAATTCACATTGCAAAATCAAACGTCACCATAATCGAAAAAACATGAAAAATAAATAAAATTAGAATTTGAAAATTTCCTTAAACAGAAAGACAAAACCGAGAAGGGCCATGACAATAAAGGTAATCTTCTTAATTTTCATCTATTGTAATGAAATGATTTGAGATAGCACAATATGAGGAGCATAACATTTTGATACATGCTTCGTGATAAAAATAATAGAAAGAAGGAATATCTATATGTGATCTATATATGATTACTCAAGAAGGTTGTTTCAATAAAGGTACTATAATTATCATTATGTTTTATCCAAATATTTTTAAAAAAAATTTTTTAATTTTTAAAATTTTATTAATATTTTCTGAAATTATAAACATAAAAGTATTCTGATTTAATTATGAAAACTCATTAAAACGTAGACCTTTACCATTATATTCTAAGGCTAAGTAGTTTATCGCAGTTTCAACTAAAATTCGATAATATGTCTCTTCGTAGCGGGATTTTGATGCATTAAAGTTATGTACGATATAAAGACATTGTACGGTTTTTACGTACAGTATTTTAATAACTTCCAAATGCTTTGAATATAAAAGCACTTATCTGAATTTAAATCTTCTACAGCTGTAAACGATCGTCGGATTCTTTTTTTTATTTTAAATTTAAAAAAGCAAAACAAAACCTGATGGCTCTGAGAAATTACTTGAAATCATATATCATGACTTCGTGACCTAAACTAAAAAGTGATTCTAAAGTAATAGTAATGAATAAACTAGTTGAATGGGGTCCTTTTCAAATTTAAACCGGCTTTTCTGCTTCTGTATTTGTTTAGTAATAACTATGCAGTCTAGAAGAGGTTCAGCATATATATCTTTTGATATAATCATTGATCCATAAACGTTTAACATGTCTAAGTCGTATAAACGTTTAACAGCTGGCGGGAAACAAACCCAGTGCTTTACTGTCTGGATCGTGAAACAATTCTTCGATTTTGACAGCTTCCTTTTCCACAGCCAAATATAGCATTCCTGAGAAAAGCAAACATTGGAACGTTAGTCAGATAAAACAATTTTGTACATATTTTCCCAAGAGATCGTTGTTCAAAGGTTCGACGCACTGGCTAAAGGAGACGAAAAGACAATAATTTGCGACCAGTTTTCTGGAAGCACGGTAACGAGAAAGTCGTGACTCGAGATACCATCTCGAAAAGAGGATCGAAAATTCCATTAACTTGGAACAGATGGTAGTACTCTTAAAGAAGAATAATCCAATGGATATTGCTTCTCATAATTAAAACTGCTCCTTTATCTTCCGCTGACATAATTGAATTTTAACAGTTAATTTTCGTTCCTGGTTTTTTATTCCTTTGTTTCTGGGGAATGTACTGGAAATTCTTAAAATAACTATTCGGCCATTCTTTCGACAGTTCATTCATCTCACGGCTAGAAAATTTATCTCGTTTTGACAATTATTCAAATTAATTGTAGGAGTAAGTTTCTCATTTTTTGAAGACTTTTCACAGAGAAATTCTGTTATATTTAAAACTGCATTATTTTCTTCTTGCTGTTCTGGAATTATATAGAAGTAAATATTGAGTATTCCTTAGTTTTCAAATCGTAATAACCCGGAATAGAAATTCTACATGAGCCTTCAGTGGAGACATGATGCCAATTTGATTCCTTCGGTAAGATTTGCTTGGTTTGAAAGTGTTGGCGTATTTCTTTAATTTTGAAACTACACGAGAAGAATTTAAATTTTTCAATACTTTTTATATAAATTTTATAATATTTTAATTTTTAGAAAATTATATTTATAAAATTTTTGTATCACTTGCAAACTGCAAGAGATGGACAACACTTTGGAACGAGTTG
>BGPR01035376.1:1560-16002 GCA_013235015.1 Araneus ventricosus | reverse complement strand
ACTTTTTCTGTTATTATTCATTTCTGTTCTTGATTGAATTTTTCCAAGAACAGTTGTTAACCATACAAAAATGCAAAATATCATTTTTTTTTGAGAAAAAGGGAACATAATTTTTAACAAGTTCTTAAATAAATTGTGTCTGTATTTGTGGTATTGAAGGAAATAAGTACTTCAGAAACGCTTAACTTTAAATCTAAGAGATACAGAAAAACTTTCAAAATTAATATGTAGAACGGCACAGTGCTTTGGATTTGGATATTAGCTGAATAATATCGAAACTAAAAGCAGGTCATTCTTGGAAATTTTTATCGCTCATTGGAAACGATCTATTATGAGCTTGAAATAAATTTTTATATTAATAGAATACAATTTTTTTCACTGATAATTATTTATTCGGAGTACGGAATTACTTTTCATTTATTATAAGCAAATTGAAAAATAATCTTGCATATTTTGTTTCACTCATAACATATTATGCTTGATTATTTCATTTAGTGTTGGCAAGAGCAGAACTTTTCACTACAAAAAAGGTTTATGGAAATATTTCAATCGAATGTGATTCTGTTTCATGAATTAAAGCTTTTTCTTATGGTAAACTTAGCGAAAAATAAGTATTTCAACCAATTTTTCAAATTTGACCTTATTTTTAAGAAGGTCACAAATGTCGCCAATTGTGAACCAAACGAGAGCCAAGTCGCCGGGCGCAAATGTAGCCAAAATTTGGCGGAATTCTACATTATTTGGCGATTTTTCGCTTGCGCCCGGCTAAAATGTCGCCTTATTTAAACTGTTAACATGCTTAAAACTGAATTTCATAAGTTGAATGCATTTTTTAAAATTAAAAGTTAACAGCACTTTTTTGGAGGAAGGAGGTATTTCAACCCCTGAGAAATATGTTTTGCAGCGTAACTGAATTTTGAGTTGACACACGACTGCTGCGTACACGGAATAGAACGAGAGTTTGACCAAGCGCTAAAATTTTTTCAATCATTCTTCTATGTTAAGGCTTAGTTTTGTTTTTTACATAAATACTATGATTCAGGCTTCAACTTTAGGTTTAAAATTTCGTTGCAAAAACAGCATTTAAATTAAGGTTTGCATCAGTCATGATAATTTGGGTTTATTTTATAGTCGAATAACTTTCAGTTCTATATTGTCTTTTCTGGAAACGTATGCATTCTCAACAGAAAATTCACAATTTCAAAAAAAAAATGGAACTGTGATTAAAAAAAAAAGAAATTCTGCCAATATTTACCAGATTGCGGTTACGAATTATTTAAAAAACATCTGCATTAATTAAAACACACATTAAAATGCATAAATACACTAACAAAAGAGCAAATGGTGAAATGAAATGATTAAATTCTGGACAAAAAAATTATCATACAAAATCTCCTGCAAAATATCGTCTGCCATAAATTTAAAAAAAATAATTAAAAAGGCACGTAATTTGTTTACCAAATGCTTTTATATTCAGACTGAACATTTATTAATTTAGTTGTTCGATTTCTTACGTTCTTTTAGGCCGACTGCCGAGGGAAAAAAGCAGTGGATGCAAGTTAGGAAGAATAAAAGTAGAAGCAAGATTAAGTGCATATATAAAAACAATATTCAGAGTACTTCAGATCAATGAATATATAAAATATGCAAAATGAAAGAGGTACCAAAATTCCATAAAACCATTTGGTACCCTAATTAATTAAATTCCATAATTCCATTTGGTACCCTAGGTACCAAAATTCCATAAAAAACAACGCCTAGAATGGAACAAAAATTTCAAACAAAAGACGAAGAATGGTTAAGGGATATTCAACACAAACGAATAAGTCTTAATACGAAACTTTTCTTTCTGAAAATAAAGCTGCGTTTGTCAGGAAATATCATTAATACATATAAATTTACAAATAGAAAAAGATAAAAAAATATTAAAAAGTTCTCAAAAATAAACTATGAAACCATTTGAAGTTTACAGTTCAACCCAAAAATTGTACACGATCTCCAATAAAAAACAATAGTCATTATGAAAGAGCAATAATTAGCGAATACTAAGATTTAACCTTTTATGGTATTGAAGTTCTATTTTATTAACACAAGTTTCTTTTCACAGGCAATAGAAAAGTTAGTTGAAAACAATCACAAATTCCACATTACAAAAACGTGAAATGTTACCATTTTTGCGTTGTTTTTTAAACGTACTTTTCAGAACAACACTTTCCAAAAATGAAACTTATTTCAAATATCTGTAGGAATCGTTACTTTGGACAGCAAAATGGTAAGATCTGGATCCGTTTGCAGTATCTGCTTCACCTGAGATGATCTTATTCTCCTGTTATTCTTCATGATTAACTTTTTTGACAATGTCACAACCTCCACCGTTAAATATTCCAGCACTGCTGCTAAAAATACAGATGCATCATGTTGAAGGTGTAATCTATGAAACTTTTTCTTCAGTTTTCTATGAATTCTGTCCACATTAAAAACGGGCAATTCCTGAGATTCCGATGACGAAGTTTTATACTTCCGTGACTGACTTCTGGTTGTAGGCGACATCTTTTCGTAGCAGGTTTATACGAATTTTGATATCGGAATTAATGAATCGAGCAATTAATCAGGTGAAATTTCAACAGCCACCATTTTTAGTTCGATCCATTTGAAAATATTGACTGTCACGTGACTTAATATTACGTCACTGAAGTGGCTCGAGTTTTCTTTTATTATTATTATTTTTTAATTCCGATGGCGAATAACCGAAAATTGCGCAACACTTTTTTCTATTCTTGACGAATTCCGTTTCCTGCATTTTATTTAAATATTTCTGAATAATATTAAAATGCGATGTTAGATCATACAAAAATAAATAAAACTTTTTATCTTCTGCCTGGAGAATATTTGGGAGTTTTTAAGGACGAGTTTTCTGCTTTGTTTACTTCCATTAAAAACATTGCCTTTATCTGCTTGTATGTTGACTTCCGCTTTGAAGTTCCATTGACTTAGCATTACACCGGAAATACGTAATACAGGAAGTAAACAAACCAGAAAACTCGTCCATATCCTTGTTTACGGAATATTTGAATTTAATATTCAGTTATCATAATCGCGACTTCTGGAACTCAGAATAATGTATGCATTAATATAATATTAATGTAAGCATAATATTGATGAAAACAATATGTATAATAATAATATTAGCATTAAAGTGTTAAAATATCTTCAGTTCAGAAATAAATTCCAACATTCTATTAGAAATAAAAAGAATAATATAAAATGTCACGCGGGAAAGAGAAGTTATTTACAAAGACTGAAATATCGTCTGCAAAACGACTTAAAATATTTATTCGACATTTTTTTTCGTTACATTTTCTCTGAAACATTGCTTAATAGATAAAATTAGTTTATTCTTATACAACGTAAATACATAAACAATATATAACAATTAAGTAACTTACTTTTCACCCATTTGAAAACGCAAATTCTTGTTCCAGTAATCACCCCACATCTAAAACCTATATAATACGGGTATAATTTGTATTGCTTTGGGATATTTGTTTTATATTCGCTTTCTTTATATTCAGAAAAATGTGTTTTTTAAGCATAATTTATAAGAAACATTGGTCGCGTTTTCTTACGGGATGAACTTTTTATGAGTAGCCATCATAGTTAGGCAGCGTATTTATACTATATTTTATACTATTTTATTTTTTACACGGTATAAGCATATAAGGTGTCTGGGTTAAAATTATACATAAGTAATAGTTTATACGGAGAGATCCATACATGATGATTTCTGAATATCAATTGCATCACTAAAAGCAAGTGTTTTTTTCTTCATGTTTATAATGTTAAATGTGAGCGCTATTAATGGCTTTGCTATTGTCTAAATAGTAATCGATTTCTTAACAAGTGTGTCATTTTAGGCATTGCTAAATCAACTATTGAAGGTACACGCAATTAAAATTCGTCCAAATAGCGAATATTTGGCGGATGCACAATCATCTTAATGAAGGTCCAATCAAAAGAGGCATTAACTACGTTTTCTCTGGGGATCTGATTAGTAAGACAATACCGTCCAAATACTGATGGACAGAAAAGCTTACGATTACTGACCCGAACACACTACATAATTTATGACAATGCATGTATTGATATGATCTTTGCTAGATGAATTGACTAGAAGAATACCTGGCGTTGCTCGATCTTTTTAGTATCAAAAGGTTGCAGGAGACAGGAAACTACGAGTACGATTATCTTATTTTCATTCTTGGAAAAATAAAAATAATTCTCTCTAAAATGGAATAACTAAAGCAAATCAATAGTTGTTCCTGATATAAATTGTTAATCGTCTGTGAATCGTATTGTATCGTAATTGTATAGTCTGTATTTTTAAACTTTTTTAGAGTTCTTCCAGAATTCTGTCAATGTGTTCTGTAAACAGTTCTTCGTCTGTATTTTTGTCCGTGATGTGTTTAATTTCCGTATAAATTTATATTAATTTACATTAAAATTTTATATTAAAATTTATTTTTAATTTCGGTATTTGTGTATAAAATTAAATTTTAAAAAATTAATAAAATTAGAGAAAAATTGTATGGAAATGAGAGTGGTGTTACTGAAAAGCTAATATGGTGCTTTAATATGGTGTAAAAATAGTTTTTGAGAGATAATATTTTCGGAAAATATAGCGGAAAAATGCCAAATTCTAATGGTAAAAATTGTATTATTATCATATATCAGTTGGCATAAGCTGATACCTCTTTTGAAAAATGCATCAAAATATTCTTTTCTTGACTATTTTGATCCAAATAAAATAAAATTATTCTGCACTTGACCTTTTCGTAAAAGTGTCAGGAGTTTTTTTTTTTTTTAATTTCGGCTTCTTTTCCTCTCAAAGAAATACAGTGAATAAAAAAAATCTCCTTTTTTCGAATAAATATCTATAGTTTTCAAAATAAAAGAAAACATTTAGTAGTATGATAATGCACTACATTTTTATGTATGGAGTGAATTCATGCTCACATTACCGAGAAAATTTTAAAAATCCACCGCTTATCTTACAGGAGGAAAAAGTACGTGATGTCACAGTATAAAAAAACGTGTCTGATGTTAGATGACATAAATAGTAATGTTTGTGATTGTGACTCTGACAGTACGTAGGTTGACTGAGTTTTATCAAAGCCGAGAATATAGAAAAAAGGAACAGAAAATGCACAAATTAATGAGAATTACAGACAACAAAAATGAAGGTTAAAAGTACAAAGCGAGTCGCTTTAATTGTCGTATGCAGTCCTAACACTAGCCAATAAACCGGAAGATTCAATTTTTATTTACTTTAGTTTATATAAACAAGTCTGAAGAACGGTTTAATTCTAAACGACATTTTTATTCTTTCTGTTTAAGTTTTTTTTTTCTATGTAAGAACTAAAACAGCTGTGTTTGTGATAAAGAGAGTTCTTGTTCTTTTCGCTTGAATGGAAGAATAGGTAATTTGCAATTAGACCATATCTCTTCATTAATCGCTAATGTTCTGAATTCGGACGAAACTGTTAGAATAATTATGCTAATATCACAAGTTTAATTTCTCATTCTGATGTACATGTACAACGATTTCAAATCACTCAATTGGTTTAAACAATGCAAATGTCTGAACTAAATAAAGAATGCTTTTAACTGAACTAAATCAGCTATTGAAAGAACTGAATTGTTTTGTAAAATAAATAAAGAGATGGCTCAGTGTAACGAAAGAAGAAAAATTGCATAAAAAGCACTTTGTGAGTTGTAAGTAAAGGACGTAACTTTGGCAAAGAGCTTGAGCTAAGATCCTATTATTTCGCGTTCTACTTTTTTTAGAACAGTTAACTACTACCAATTTGGTGTAAGAAAGAAATAGTTTATTGGAGACACGTAACAATAGTAATTACGCCTGCCATCTGGCGGTTAACTTAGGAATGGCGGTTATTGCAAGAAAAAAAAAACTGTTTTCGGTTAAACCGTTTTTCTCACCTCAGGTTTAACCCAGCTTTCGGTGGTTTTTTTAAAGGAACGTTTGTGGACAGAATCTTTTATTATTAATAATATACAATAAGTAAGTTACAATAATTAATTAATGTAATAAGTAATTATTATAAGCAAATAATTAATACAATATGGAATAATAATAAATGAGTAATTATTGCAATAAGTAAAGTATTATAGACAATATTTTTTTAACATTGTTTTCACCAGAAATTAATTCATTGGCCAATATTTATCATCTAATCTGCTCATAAAGACTCTTTCAGCAATGTGTTGATCCGTGAGTCGACACCTCTCATCGGAAACAACATCATTCAACGTAGATACTAATCTTTCGGACGCCACAAAACTTCCGACTAAAGATAAATATTTTTTGGCTACAAAAAAACAGACGCCGTTTGCGGCCAATATTTATCTGTTCATAAAGACTCTTTCAGTAATCCTCCAAACAACAGACGCCTCGAGGAAGTGGTTGTCGGTGATTGGCCTAAGATGATGAAATTCAAAGCTTTATAACTTGGTAAATTTCAGACTAATCGAACCTAAAATCGAGCCTATCTTCCGACCCGTTTTTTTTCGGCTTTTGGATTTTTAAAAAAATAGTCGGTTTAAACAGTGGCATAAAAAATAACAGAAAAAACCGGTTAACCGAAACTAAAGAAACGGTTTTCGGTTTAAACCGGTAGGTTTTTCCCATCCCTAGTTTAACTTCACGTTATCGTACGATTTCCCATTGTAAGATGCGCAATGAATTTCCTAAATTAAATTGGTACTGCGCATATGGCATGCTTCATGAGACTATGAATTGATTCCATTTGTATTTTTAATTGATAGGCCCATTCAAAACTCACAAAGGTGTCGAGTGGTTTAAATTATGATTCTAAAAGAAAATAATTTTCATTAGTTTATGAAATATCAGGAAATAGTTATGATTTTAATTTTATAATTTCTTCGCTCTCTACTTTTCGTTCTTTTATAATTTCTTCTCTTTTTATCAGTTTCATTTTGTGGCATCTTAAAAGCATGAATTATAGCAATGATTCTCTAAACTTTTCAATTAAGTCTTCAAAGCTTTTCTTGTTTACATAAACAGTGAAAATAATTTTTGGTATTTTAAGATGTGGATACATCATTATTTGCAATATTTTCTACTCTTAGACCATTATTTGCAAGTATTTTTCACTCTATGAAGAAAGAAAGAATTGAGAAGGATTCTGCGCATGCGCATAACGTTTTTATTACTGTATCAAACTGAGCGAACATTAGTATTCTAGATAGAACATAAGATAATTTACAGTAATAAAATTTGCCAAATAACGAAAAACACATCAATGTAAGACAGAGAATTAAAATAGAAAATTTATTGGAGAACTGAATACAACCATGTGTAAATGTATCTATAGTTGCTTATGTATACACGAACAAAAAAAATCTGGATATATCAAAGTCACACCCATGTTATTTATTTACTTGTTTATCTTTAACTTTTTAAAATTTGTGACATATTTTTTCGGGGCGATATTGCTTTCTTGTTAAAGGTTTGTAAGGAGAAAAGCAACCCTTTCTCCGCTTGAAATTGCAATCATTTGAGCTGCATTTTTTTTCAGCTCTCATTTGGCGCGACTTCCTCATTTGGCTCTTTTTCTCAGTGTCGATTTTTTAAATCCAATTCTGGATGAGTTGTAATTTTTTGCTTCTTTATGTTTTTTCGGGTGCTGATTACGATTCTGAGGTTTGCCACCAATAATTTTTGTAGGAATTTTAGTTATAGCCAAAAAACATAAAAAAATTTGTTCTCCAGTTTTTTGCTTATAACTCAAAAACTATCAGTTTTTAGTACACTGTAAAAAAAATCTCGTAAAATTTACGGTTTTAAACTGGCAGCTGGGTTGGTTGTGCAAAACCGTAAAAGTTACGAATTAAATCCATAGGCACAACGGTTTTTTACCATACAGGAACAAGTTTTTCCCGTAAAAGTTACGAAGTAAATCCGTAGTCACAACGGTTTTTACCGTATGAAATCAAGTTTTCTCCGTAAAAATTAAGTCATCGAAGTAAGTGACGTCATCGACTGAGTTGAGTTGTTTTTCTCCTTCTGTTCGAGTTGAAATGTGCATTATCAATTAGAAATATTAATTAATCAAGGCTTAATTATTAATTTAAATTAGTTTAATTAATAGAATTCTCAATTGAACTTACTTGGACGATTTCGATGCAAGATGGTGACAAAACTTTTAACTCCTCCGAGCCGGGGATCGAAACCGCGTTCATAGAAATAAAAGGCAGTCGCTCTAACCACTAGACCACCGGAGCCTTCATGAAATGAAGTAAAAATAATCTATTTGAGTTTTAAAGTCACTATAGCTCTAGTGACGCCACCTAGTGGTGTAAAAAATCAACTATTGCCAGAACGCGTGTTTTAGGGTTAGCTTTCATGAGTGACAACAGGTTACTGCAACATGTGTAAATAATAGCGGAGATGGAACCCTATTAAAAACATGAAATGAATGCAATAAAATTACATTTAAGGAAAGGGAAAGTTATCGTACGGAAAGCAATACCGTCTGACGAAAAATAGAATTTGAACTGACGGTTTTAAACCGTTTATGGCTGGAGCGGAAAACGGTGAAAAACCGTTTTGTCAACAAAACAGCTTTAAACCGTCAAATATACGGAAAAAGTCCGGGAAAAAAACGGATATTTTTTACAGTGTATATCATCATTATCTATCAAAATAATCAGCACAAAATTTCCTACAACTTAGATCTATAAAACTTTTGCAGCACTGCTTGCTTCTGAGCTGACGAGCCGCCACTTGTAAACTGTTTCAAGTATTCAAAGCAAATTGATCTTGCCTCGCAAGAATAATAAGTTGAGCGAAAAAAGTTACACGAAGTATTGTTCGGATATTTTTTCTTCCATTTGACATAATTATGTATTAAAGCATTAATTATGTGTTAAAAAGTGCAACGTGCGGCTCCGGAGCAGCTGGATATCGACCCCTGGCCTATAAATAATTCATTTTTTCTTCTATTTCATCTTTTGAAAAATTTTATTTCTTTTAAAATTACTCGTTGTAGATGCAAATCTTTCTCGTTCTTCTAAAGCGGATCTAGAATTTGTGCTTCGAATTTCATAAAATCTATCCTATTAAAATTCGAAGGTAAACAAACATATGTATTTGTGTCCTTCTATCTTCTCACGAACCACTGAATCCTGAAACTAGCCGTAAGTACCAAAAGATGGAAAATAATCCAAGGAATCCATTTCGACTATCTAAATTAAGAAATTGTAATTAGTTGAAAAGATATTAATTAATTAACGTCAAAATGAATGAATTGACGTGCTGCCATCTATTGGCAGCATGGTGAATTCATTCACGGCGGATTCTTTTTACTTTCTCGTATACGAAGTATACAAAGAGAAAATATTGTAATCGTCAAAAAATTCCAACTCGAGATTTTGACGAATCTCCACGTTTTAGACCTCCCCGAGTCCGAAAAACACAATTTTGGAATTATGTCTGTCTGTGTGTCTGTGGACACGATAACTCGAAAACTATAAGAGCTACGGGGATGAAATTTGGTATATGGTCTTTAAACACAATTTGTAGGTTTCTATCAAATTTTGGATGAAATCCATCAACGGGAAGTCTGTTTGTATGTATGTCCGAAGTCACGTGAACACTATAACTCAAAAACTTGAATAGCTAGATGGATAAAATTTGGTACACAGTTTTATCGTCATGAATGTAGGTCCGTATAAAATGTTGGGCCAAATCCGTCAAAGGGTTGACTGTCTGTCGGTCTATATAATTTACAATTGAAACCAATCCGCTATCTCCACGCGCATGCGTACGGAAGCAATCGTCTGTGCTCCGGAAAGGAGCGAATTACGTCAGTTTGTCCTTGAGACGGCAAGAGAGAAACCTAGCAGTGTGCGATAAATGCGGTTTAATCGGTACGCATCTCTTTGAATTCTTTACTACGATATTTTTCAATCACTGTAATGAAAAACCTTCTGATAGTCATTGGATTCTGGATAACAGTAGGTTCGAATTTTTTTTGCCACGCGGGGGAAGGAGAAACGGCACCTTTTGGGGGAAGTATACGGGAAAGTTTAGGGCAGAACACTCCCACTGGTTTTTCCTATTACTAGTTTTTGCATCCGGTATCGCATTTTTTTATTTATTTAACGGAAGTTGATATTTCTTTTTGAGCGTGCTTCTGTGTTTGGATCTATTAACAATAAAAAAAATCAATCATCATTTCATGCTTTTTTTTTCTTTCTTTTTTGTATTAAAGTGTTTAACTTCGTAATGTTTGTTAGGGAAAGTAAGTGACAATATTTGTTGATTGTCGAGGAAAACGGAGGCGGGGCATATGAAAATATCTGGATCCCAAGGTCTCACGTGACCTCACTTCTCTCCGCCCGGGAATATCCTATTATTCGTGATAGCCCGTGCAACGCCAGGCCACACAGCTAGTTTTTAATTAAATTTATGCTTTCGACACAAGTCAACTATACAAGGTCAATTACACTGGTATCCGAAAGTCTAGCACAATTCTTCAGATGCGAAAAATTGGAGTTAATATGGATGCTATGGTTTTTCTAAAAATAATAATAATGACAGCAATTATAAAATTTGTTATGTTACATAAAATTAACTATTTAACCTACTGCTTCCCAAGGCCATTGGAATAAAGGGACCTCAAAATACGGGAACGCCCGAACTCCTCTATCAAAGATAAGGAAAATTCACACACACCCCTCAAAAACCACAACGACAGCTGACACTGACCGAATTCTAAGAAACCACCCCTCTTTCCCCTAACCCATCTGGGCTAGCCACCCTAACGAAGAAAGTATGAACCGCGGTTTTAAAATCAATCACACTTATCGAAAGGGATGGATATTAGGACGTTTCGGACAGCCATCGTGATTTGCTTGAAGGGACGCATGGGTCGTTCCCTTGTCGATAGAGTTAATGAGGTTATAAAAGTATTGTTAAAAATATCACAAATAACACCTTGAAAAAATATGCGATTTATCCTTACAAATCTTTATGTGTTTAAAGCAAGATTATGCGATGACCATTTTTAATGATTGTTGATATTATAATAATCAATGTTTTATCGAATGAGAGCTATAAATGGGAGTCAACTCTTATTTAAATGACTAATGTCTTAAAAAGCGGAAGGTCAGAATGAGAAGCTTATTTCGAGGGAGATCTTGTAGAAGTTGTCAGGTTTCTTTCTCCTTAAAATCCTAAGGCAGTTTGACTATTGAATCCAACACTATCCTTCATTACCAGTAAACCTTTTTACTTTCTCGTATACGAAGTATACAAAGAGAAAGTATTGTAATCGTCAAAAAATTCGAACTCGAGATTTTGACGAATCTCCACGTTTTAGACCTCCCTGAGTCCGAAAAACACAATTTGGGAATTATGTGTGTTTGTCTGTGAATACGATAACTCGAAAACTATTAGAGCTACGGGGATGAAATTTGGTATGTGGGCTTTAAACATCATTTGTAGGTTTCTTTCAAATTTTGGACAAAATCCGTCCACGAGAAGTCTGTTTGTCTGTATGTCCGCGGTCATGCGAAAACTATAACTCAAAAACTTGAATAGCTAGATAGATAAAATTTGGTACACAGTTTTATCGTCATGAATGTAGGTCCGTATAAAATTTTGGGCCAAATCCGTCAAAGGGTTAACTGTCTGTCGGTCTGTATAATCGCATCTCCAACGAATCCGTTATCTGCACGAGCATGCGTACTGGACGCAATCTCCTGTGCACGATATTTATTGACTCCTGCTTGGCGCTTTTTTTTCCATCCGATTCTCCATGCGCATGCGTACTGGTAGCAATCTGTGCACGCGGAAGGATTATGCGACTTTGTCCTTGAGCCAAGCAAGAGTGGAAATCGGTACGCATCTAATCGGAACGCATCTCTTCGAATTTGATTCTTTACCTAAATATTTTCTGATAGTCATTGGATCCTGGGTTACAATAGGTTCGAATTTTTTTAGCCACGCGGGGGAAGGAGAAACGGCAACTTTTTGGGGAAGTATACGAGAAAGTTTAGGGGAGACCACTCCCACTGGTTCTTGTGGCTTGTAAAAGAAATATCTGGGCACATTTTTTACTCATAAATCAAGCTAATGTCATGAATATTCCACTGGGATCATCTAAGCTCAGATTTCTTTTTATTTTACATCACTGTACGCCACTGACAGCCACTTATTGCCATAACTCAAGTAACTTCTAAGCCATATCAAGTTATCTACTTTATGGCACTCTTTCTAAAACTGCTTCTTCGTTATCTTTTAGTAGATAATATTCCTGCCACACTTTACTCTATTTTTACAGAGCTACGTACGTGAAAAGATACATTTTGTATTCATGCCTTTTTACTCTCTCGTATACGAAGTATACAAAGAGAAAGTATTTTAATCGTCAAAAAATTCGAACTCGAGATTTTGACGAATCTCCACGTTTTAGACCTCCCTGAGTCCGAAAGACACAATTTTGGAATCATGTCTGTCTGTGAACACGATAACTCGAAAACTATTAGAGCCACGGGGATGAAATTTGGTATGTGGTCTTTAAACATAATTTGTAGGTTTCCGTCACATTTTGGACAAAATCCGTCTAAGGGAAGTCTGCCTGCCTGTATGTCTGAAGTCATGTGAACGCTATAACTCAAAAACTTGAATAGCCAGATGGATAAAATTTGGTACACAGTTTTATCGTCATGAATGTAGGTCCGTATAAAATTTTGGGCCAAATCTGTCAAAGGGTTGACTGTCTGTCGGTCTGTATAATTTACTATTGAAACCAATCCGTTATCTCCACGCGCATGCGTACTGGAAGCAATCTTCTGTGCACGCTAAAGGAGCGAATTACGTCAGTTTGTCCTTGAGACGGCAAGAGTGAAACCTAGCAGTGTGCGATTCTTTACCTACATATTTTTCAATTACTATAATGAAAAACCTTCTGATAGTCATTGGATTCTGGTTTACAGTAGGATCGAATTTCTTTATCCACGCGGGGGAAGGAGAAATGGCAACTTTTTCGGGAAGTATACGAGAAAGATTAGGGGAGAACACTCCCGCTGGTTAAATGTAGAAAATACTTTATAATAGAAATTTCAGTTTTGCAAATTTTGGAATTACGTCTGTTTGTCTGCGAACGCGATTTTGATGAATCGCCATTGCTCGAGTCCGAAAAAGAAAAAATTTGGAATTGCGTCTGTTTGCCTACGAACGCGATTTTGATGAATCACTATTGCTCGAGTCAGAAGAAGCAAATTTTGGAATTACGTCTTTTTGTCTGTCAACACGATAACTCAAATGTGGAATGAGCTAGACGAATGAAATTTGATAGGTGGTAAATTGTATCTATTGTATTGGTAAATTGTAGATGTGCATCAAATTTCAGACAAAATACGCCAACTGGAAGTTTGACTGTCCACCCTTCCGTGAGAATGTGTATGCGATAACTCAGAAATACCATAAGCTATTTGTGTGGATTTTAGCAGAGGGTTTTTATACCTGAATTGTAGATCTATGTACAGGGGTGGCCAAAATTGTAGAAATCTTTCAAAATTTGCACATTTTTCGGATATCTCTAGAAGGGCTAAACTTAGACCATGCAAAGAATAGGCTTTAACACACAATTTACATTGAAGATTCGGTTAGGAGGGCATTTAGGGGGCCGACGAGAAATTGATGACGACAGAAAGGGATTTTGGCTCACCCTGCTTCACAAAAAGCAGATAATGATTTGCAACTTTTATCAATGGTTATGATTAATATGCACATTGCTTACATGCGTTTTAGTATAAATAGATAGTATATTATGGAAGGTATAAAAGTTTTCTTAAAAAACCCGAAATTTTCCAGCATGTTTTTCTTCTTCTTATAACATGCAGAGTTCATGTACGAAACTTACAGAATATATGTAAATTTATTAACAAAGCATTGTATAAAAATTTTAATTAAATACTTTAAATATTAGAGAAAAAAAGAGTATTTGTAATAAATAATTCTTGACTACGTAAGCGCGAAAGGTAGCTTAATTTTTCTTTCATAATTTCAGAGCCAGATATATAGGGGAACTTTTATAAAAATTTCAGCTCAATAACGTTAATATTCGGGCCGATATCGGCATTGCAGCGAGGTGAATTTCGGTACACTCTAAGAGAAACTAAATGATAAGGTTTCATGCCCCTAAATGCCCTCGTGACCGAATCTTCAATGTGAATTGTGTGTTTATATCTATCCTTTGCATGGGCGAAGTTCAAGGAAAATCCATTTAGCCTTTCGTGAGATATTCGAAAAAATGTGCACATTTCAAAAGGTTTTCACGAGTTTGGCCACCACTGTATGTCTAATTTTGGATCGAATCCGTCAACCAGGGCTGT
>BGPR01035374.1:0-14442 GCA_013235015.1 Araneus ventricosus | reverse complement strand
ACAGCCCTGGTTGACGGATTCGATCCAAAATTAGACATACAGTGGTGGCCAAACTCGTGAAAACCTTTTGAAATGTGCACATTTTTTCGAATATCTCACGAAAGGCTAAATGGATTTTCCTTGAACTTCGCCCATGCAAAGGATAGATATAAACACACAATTCACATTGAAGATTCGGTCACGAGGGCATTTAGGGGCATGAAACCTTATCATTTAGTTTCTCTTAGAGTGTACCGAAATTCACCTCGCTGCAATGCCGATATCGGCCCGAATATTAACGTTATTGAGCTGAAATTTTTATAAAAGTTCCCCTATATATCTGGCTCTGAAATTATGAAAGAAAAATTAAGCTACCTTTCGCGCTTACGTAGTCAAGAATTATTTATTACAAATACTCTTTTTTTCTCTAATATTTAAAGTATTTAATTAAAATTTTTATACAATGCTTTGTTAATAAATTTACATATATTCTGTAAGTTTCGTACATGAACTCTGCATGTTATAAGAAGAAGAAAAACATGCTGGAAAATTTCGGGTTTTTTAAGAAAACTTTTATACCTTCCATAATATACTATCTATTTATACTAAAACGCATGTAAGCAATGTGCATATTAATCATAACCATTGATAAAAGTTGCAAATCATTATCTGCTTTTTGTGAAGCAGGGTGAGCCAAAATCCCTTTCTGTCGTCATCAATTTCTCGTCGGCCCCCTAAATGCCCTCCTAACCGAATCTTCAATGTAAATTGTGTGTTAAAGCCTATTCTTTGCATGGTCTAAGTTTAGCCCTTCTAGAGATATCCGAAAAATGTGCAAATTTTGAAAGATTTCTACAATTTTGGCCACCCCTGTACATAGATCTACAATTCAGGTATAAAAACCCTCTGCTAAAATCCACACAAATAGCTTATGGTATTTCTGAGTTATCGCATACACATTCTCACGGAAGGGTGGACAGTCAAACTTCCAGTTGGCGTATTTTGTCTGAAATTTGATGCACATCTACAATTTACCAATACAATAGATACAATTTACCACCTATCAAATTTCATTCGTCTAGCTCATTCCACATTTGAGTTATCGTGTTGACAGACAAAAAGACGTAATTCCAAAATTTGCTTCTTCTGACTCGAGCAATAGTGATTCATCAAAATCGCGTTCGTAGGCAAACAGACGCAATTCCAAATTTTTTCTTTTTCGGACTCGAGCAATGGCAATTCCTCAAAATAGCGTTCGCAGACAAACAGACGTAATTCCAAAATTTGCAAAACTGAAATTTCTATTATAAAGTATATTCTACATTTAACAAGCTGGAGTGTTCTCCCCTAAACTTTCTCGTATACTTCCCCAAAAAGGTGCCGTTTCTCCTTCCCCCGCATGGTTAAAAAAATTCGAAGCTACTGTTAGCCAGAATCCAATGACTATCAGAAGGTTTTTCATTATAGTAATTGAAAAATATCTAGGTAAAGAATCGCACACTGCTAGGTTTCACTCTTGCCGTCTCAAGGACAAACTGACGTAATTCGCTACTTTAGCGTGCACAGAAGATTGCTTCCAGTGCGCATGCGCGTGGAGATAACGGATTGGTTTCAATAGTAAATTATACAGACCGACAGACAGTCAACCCTTTGACGGATTTGGCCCAAAATTTTATACGGACCTACATTCATGACGATAAAACTGTGTACCAAATTTTATCCATCTGGCTATTCAAGTTTTTGAGTTATAGCGTTCACATGACTTCAGACATACAGGCAGGCAGACTTCCCTTAGACGGATTTTGTCCAAAATGTGACGGAAACCTACAAATTATGTTTAAAGACCACATACCAAATTTCATCCCCGTGGCTCTAATAGTTTTCGAGTTATCGTGTTCACAGACAGACATGATTCCAAAATTGTGTCTTTCGGACTCAGGGAGGTCTAAAACGTGGAGATTCGTCAAAATCTCGAGTTCGAATTTTTTGACGATTAAAATACTTTCTCTTTGTATACTTCGTATACGAGAGAGTAAAAAGGCATGAATACAAAATGTATCTTTTCACGTACGTAGCTCTGTAAAAATAGAGTAAAGTGTGGCAGGAATATTATCTACTAAAAGATAACGAAGAAGCAGTTTTAGAAAGAGTGCCATAAAGTAGATAACTTGATATGGCTTAGAAGTTACTTGAGTTATGGCAATAAGTGGCTGTCAGTGGCGTACAGTGATGTAAAATAAAAAGAAATCTGAGCTTAGATGATCCCAGTGGAATATTCATGACATTAGCTTGATTTATGAGTAAAAAATGTGCCCAGATATTTCTTTTACAAGCCACAAGAACCAGTGGGAGTGGTCTCCCCTAAACTTTCTCGTATACTTCCCCAAAAAGTTGCCGTTTCTCCTTCCCCCGCGTGGCTAAAAAAATTCGAACCTATTGTAACCCAGGATCCAATGACTATCAGAAAATATTTAGGTAAAGAATCAAATTCGAAGAGATGCGTTCCGATTAGATGCGTACCGATTTCCACTCTTGCTTGGCTCAAGGACAAAGTCGCATAATCCTTCCGCGTGCACAGATTGCTACCAGTACGCATGCGCATGGAGAATCGGATGGAAAAAAAAGCGCCAAGCAGGAGTCAATAAATATCGTGCACAGGAGATTGCGTCCAGTACGCATGCTCGTGCAGATAACGGATTCGTTGGAGATGCGATTATACAGACCGACAGACAGTTAACCCTTTGACGGATTTGGCCCAAAATTTTATACGGACCTACATTCATGACGATAAAACTGTGTACCAAATTTTATCTATCTAGCTATTCAAGTTTTTGAGTTATAGTTTTCGCATGACCGCGGACATACAGACAAACAGACTTCTCGTGGACGGATTTTGTCCAAAATTTGAAAGAAACCTACAAATGATGTTTAAAGCCCACATACCAAATTTCATCCCCGTAGCTCTAATAGTTTTCGAGTTATCGTATTCACAGACAAACACACATAATTCCCAAATTGTGTTTTTCGGACTCAGGGAGGTCTAAAACGTGGAGATTCGTCAAAATCTCGAGTTCGAATTTTTTGACGGTTACAATATTTTCTCTCTGTATACTTCGTATACGAGAAAGTAAAAAGGTTTACTGATAATAGAGAATAGTGTTGGATTGAATAGTCAAACTGCCTTGGGATTTTAAGGAGAAAGAAACCTGACAACTTCTACAAGATCTCCCTCGAAATAAGCTTCTCATTCTGACCTTCCGCTTTTTAAGACATTACGCATTTAAATAAGAGTTGACTTCCATTTATAGCTCTCATTCGATAAAACATTGATTATTATAATATCAACAATAATTCGAAATGGTCATTGCATAATCTTGCTTTAAACACATAAAGATTTGTAAGGATAAATCGCATATTTTTTCAAGGTGTTATTTGTGATATTTTTAACAATACTTTTATAACCTCATTAACTCTATCGACAAGGGAACGACCCATGCGTCCCTTCAAGCAAATCACGATGGCTGTCCGAAACGTCCTAATATCCATCCCTTTCGATAAGTGTGATTGATTTTAAAACCGCGGTTCATACTTTCTTCGTTAGGGTGGCTAGCCCAGATGGGTTAGGGGAAAGAGGGGTGGTTTCTTAGAATTCGGTCAGTGTCAGCTGTCGTTGTGGGTTTTGAGGGGTGTGTGTGAATTTTCCTTATCTTTGATAGAGGAGTTCGGGCGTTCCCGTATTTTGAGGTCCCTTTATTCCAATGGCCTTGGGAAGCAGTAGGTTAAATAGTTAATTTTATGTAACATAACAAATTTTATAATTGCTGTCATTATTATTATTTTTAGAAAAACCATAGCATCCATATTAACTCCAATTTTTCGCATCTGAAGAATTGTGCTAGACTTTCGGATACCAGTGTAATTGACCTTGTATAGTTGACTTGTGTCGAAAGCATAAATTTAATTAAAAACTAGCTGTGTGGCCTGGCGTTGCACGGGCTATCACGAATAATAGGATATTCCCGGGCGGAGAGAAGTGAGGTCACGTGAGACCTTGGGATCCAGATATTTTCATATGCCCCGCCTCCGTTTTCCTCGACAATCAACAAATATTGTCACTTACTTTCCCTAACAAACATTACGAAGTTAAACACTTTAATACAAAAAAGAAAGAAAAAAAAAGCATGAAATGATGATTGATTTTTTTTATTGTTAATAGATCCAAACACAGAAGCACGCTCAAAAAGAAATATCAACTTCCGTTAAATAAATAAAAAAATGCGATACCGGATGCAAAAACTAGTAATAGGAAAAACCAGTGGGAGTGTTCTGCCCTAAACTTTCCCGTATACTTCCCCCAAAAGGTGCCGTTTCTCCTTCCCCCGCGTGGCAAAAAAAATTCGAACCTACTGTTATCCAGAATCCAATGACTATCAGAAGGTTTTTCATTACAGTGATTGAAAAATATCGTAGTAAAGAATTCAAAGAGATGCGTACCGATTAAACCGCATTTATCGCACACTGCTAGGTTTCTCTCTTGCCGTCTCAAGGACAAACTGACGTAATTCGCTCCTTTCCGGAGCACAGACGATTGCTTCCGTACGCATGCGCGTGGAGATAGCGGATTGGTTTCAATTGTAAATTATATAGACCGACAGACAGTCAACCCTTTGACGGATTTGGCCCAACATTTTATACGGACCTACATTCATGACGATAAAACTGTGTACCAAATTTTATCCATCTAGCTATTCAAGTTTTTGAGTTATAGTGTTCACGTGACTTCGGACATACATACAAACAGACTTCCCGTTGATGGATTTCATCCAAAATTTGATAGAAACCTACAAATTGTGTTTAAAGACCATATACCAAATTTCATCCCCGTAGCTCTTATAGTTTTCGAGTTATCGTGTCCACAGACACACAGACAGACATAATTCCAAAATTGTGTTTTTCGGACTCGGGGAGGTCTAAAACGTGGAGATTCGTCAAAATCTCGAGTTGGAATTTTTTGACGATTACAATATTTTCTCTTTGTATACTTCGTATACGAGAAAGTAAAAAGAATCCGCCGTGAATGAATTCACCATGCTGCCAATAGATGGCAGCACGTCAATTCATTCATTTTGACGTTAATTAATTAATATCTTTTCAACTAATTACAATTTCTTAATTTAGATAGTCGAAATGGATTCCTTGGATTATTTTCCATCTTTTGGTACTTACGGCTAGTTTCAGGATTCAGTGGTTCGTGAGAAGATAGAAGGACACAAATACATATGTTTGTTTACCTTCGAATTTTAATAGGATAGATTTTATGAAATTCGAAGCACAAATTCTAGATCCGCTTTAGAAGAACGAGAAAGATTTGCATCTACAACGAGTAATTTTAAAAGAAATAAAATTTTTCAAAAGATGAAATAGAAGAAAAAATGAATTATTTATAGGCCAGGGGTCGATATCCAGCTGCTCCGGAGCCGCACGTTGCACTTTTTAACACATAATTAATGCTTTAATACATAATTATGTCAAATGGAAGAAAAAATATCCGAACAATACTTCGTGTAACTTTTTTCGCTCAACTTATTATTCTTGCGAGGCAAGATCAATTTGCTTTGAATACTTGAAACAGTTTACAAGTGGCGGCTCGTCAGCTCAGAAGCAAGCAGTGCTGCAAAAGTTTTATAGATCTAAGTTGTAGGAAATTTTGTGCTGATTATTTTGATAGATAATGATGATATACACTGTAAAAAATATCCGTTTTTTTCCCGGACTTTTTCCGTATATTTGACGGTTTAAAGCTGTTTTGTTGACAAAACGGTTTTTCACCGTTTTCCGCTCCAGCCATAAACGGTTTAAAACCGTCAGTTCAAATTCTATTTTTCGTCAGACGGTATTGCTTTCCGTACGATAACTTTCCCTTTCCTTAAATGTAATTTTATTGCATTCATTTCATGTTTTTAATAGGGTTCCATCTCCGCTATTATTTACACATGTTGCAGTAACCTGTTGTCACTCATGAAAGCTAACCCTAAAACACGCGTTCTGGCAATAGTTGATTTTTTACACCACTAGGTGGCGTCACTAGAGCTATAGTGACTTTAAAACTCAAATAGATTATTTTTACTTCATTTCATGAAGGCTCCGGTGGTCTAGTGGTTAGAGCGACTGCCTTTTATTTCTATGAACGCGGTTTCGATCCCCGGCTCGGAGGAGTTAAAAGTTTTGTCACCATCTTGCATCGAAATCGTCCAAGTAAGTTCAATTGAGAATTCTATTAATTAAACTAATTTAAATTAATAATTAAGCCTTGATTAATTAATATTTCTAATTGATAATGCACATTTCAACTCGAACAGAAGGAGAAAAACAACTCAACTCAGTCGATGACGTCACTTACTTCGATGACTTAATTTTTACGGAGAAAACTTGATTTCATACGGTAAAAACCGTTGTGACTACGGATTTACTTCGTAACTTTTACGGGAAAAACTTGTTCCTGTATGGTAAAAAACCGTTGTGCCTATGGATTTAATTCGTAACTTTTACGGTTTTGCACAACCAACCCAGCTGCCAGTTTAAAACCGTAAATTTTACGAGATTTTTTTTACAGTGTACTAAAAACTGATAGTTTTTGAGTTATAAGCAAAAAACTGGAGAACAAATTTTTTTATGTTTTTTGGCTATAACTAAAATTCCTACAAAAATTATTGGTGGCAAACCTCAGAATCGTAATCAGCACCCGAAAAAACATAAAGAAGCAAAAAATTACAACTCATCCAGAATTGGATTTAAAAAATCGACACTGAGAAAAAGAGCCAAATGAGGAAGTCGCGCCAAATGAGAGCTGAAAAAAAATGCAGCTCAAATGATTGCAATTTCAAGCGGAGAAAGGGTTGCTTTTCTCCTTACAAACCTTTAACAAGAAAGCAATATCGCCCCGAAAAAATATGTCACAAATTTTAAAAAGTTAAAGATAAACAAGTAAATAAATAACATGGGTGTGACTTTGATATATCCAGATTTTTTTTGTTCGTGTATACATAAGCAACTATAGATACATTTACACATGGTTGTATTCAGTTCTCCAATAAATTTTCTATTTTAATTCTCTGTCTTACATTGATGTGTTTTTCGTTATTTGGCAAATTTTATTACTGTAAATTATCTTATGTTCTATCTAGAATACTAATGTTCGCTCAGTTTGATACAGTAATAAAAACGTTATGCGCATGCGCAGAATCCTTCTCAATTCTTTCTTTCTTCATAGAGTGAAAAATACTTGCAAATAATGGTCTAAGAGTAGAAAATATTGCAAATAATGATGTATCCACATCTTAAAATACCAAAAATTATTTTCACTGTTTATGTAAACAAGAAAAGCTTTGAAGACTTAATTGAAAAGTTTAGAGAATCATTGCTATAATTCATGCTTTTAAGATGCCACAAAATGAAACTGATAAAAAGAGAAGAAATTATAAAAGAACGAAAAGTAGAGAGCGAAGAAATTATAAAATTAAAATCATAACTATTTCCTGATATTTCATAAACTAATGAAAATTATTTTCTTTTAGAATCATAATTTAAACCACTCGACACCTTTGTGAGTTTTGAATGGGCCTATCAATTAAAAATACAAATGGAATCAATTCATAGTCTCATGAAGCATGCCATATGCGCAGTACCAATTTAATTTAGGAAATTCATTGCGCATCTTACAATGGGAAATCGTACGATAACGTGAAGTTAAACTAGGGATGGGAAAAACCTACCGGTTTAAACCGAAAACCGTTTCTTTAGTTTCGGTTAACCGGTTTTTTCTGTTATTTTTTATGCCACTGTTTAAACCGACTATTTTTTTAAAAATCCAAAAGCCGAAAAAAAACGGGTCGGAAGATAGGCTCGATTTTAGGTTCGATTAGTCTGAAATTTACCAAGTTATAAAGCTTTGAATTTCATCATCTTAGGCCAATCACCGACAACCACTTCCTCGAGGCGTCTGTTGTTTGGAGGATTACTGAAAGAGTCTTTATGAACAGATAAATATTGGCCGCAAACGGCGTCTGTTTTTTTGTAGCCAAAAAATATTTATCTTTAGTCGGAAGTTTTGTGGCGTCCGAAAGATTAGTATCTACGTTGAATGATGTTGTTTCCGATGAGAGGTGTCGACTCACGGATCAACACATTGCTGAAAGAGTCTTTATGAGCAGATTAGATGATAAATATTGGCCAATGAATTAATTTCTGGTGAAAACAATGTTAAAAAAATATTGTCTATAATACTTTACTTATTGCAATAATTACTCATTTATTATTATTCCATATTGTATTAATTATTTGCTTATAATAATTACTTATTACATTAATTAATTATTGTAACTTACTTATTGTATATTATTAATAATAAAAGATTCTGTCCACAAACGTTCCTTTAAAAAAACCACCGAAAGCTGGGTTAAACCTGAGGTGAGAAAAACGGTTTAACCGAAAACAGTTTTTTTTTTCTTGCAATAACCGCCATTCCTAAGTTAACCGCCAGATGGCAGGCGTAATTACTATTGTTACGTGTCTCCAATAAACTATTTCTTTCTTACACCAAATTGGTAGTAGTTAACTGTTCTAAAAAAAGTAGAACGCGAAATAATAGGATCTTAGCTCAAGCTCTTTGCCAAAGTTACGTCCTTTACTTACAACTCACAAAGTGCTTTTTATGCAATTTTTCTTCTTTCGTTACACTGAGCCATCTCTTTATTTATTTTACAAAACAATTCAGTTCTTTCAATAGCTGATTTAGTTCAGTTAAAAGCATTCTTTATTTAGTTCAGACATTTGCATTGTTTAAACCAATTGAGTGATTTGAAATCGTTGTACATGTACATCAGAATGAGAAATTAAACTTGTGATATTAGCATAATTATTCTAACAGTTTCGTCCGAATTCAGAACATTAGCGATTAATGAAGAGATATGGTCTAATTGCAAATTACCTATTCTTCCATTCAAGCGAAAAGAACAAGAACTCTCTTTATCACAAACACAGCTGTTTTAGTTCTTACATAGAAAAAAAAAACTTAAACAGAAAGAATAAAAATGTCGTTTAGAATTAAACCGTTCTTCAGACTTGTTTATATAAACTAAAGTAAATAAAAATTGAATCTTCCGGTTTATTGGCTAGTGTTAGGACTGCATACGACAATTAAAGCGACTCGCTTTGTACTTTTAACCTTCATTTTTGTTGTCTGTAATTCTCATTAATTTGTGCATTTTCTGTTCCTTTTTTCTATATTCTCGGCTTTGATAAAACTCAGTCAACCTACGTACTGTCAGAGTCACAATCACAAACATTACTATTTATGTCATCTAACATCAGACACGTTTTTTTATACTGTGACATCACGTACTTTTTCCTCCTGTAAGATAAGCGGTGGATTTTTAAAATTTTCTCGGTAATGTGAGCATGAATTCACTCCATACATAAAAATGTAGTGCATTATCATACTACTAAATGTTTTCTTTTATTTTGAAAACTATAGATATTTATTCGAAAAAAGGAGATTTTTTTTATTCACTGTATTTCTTTGAGAGGAAAAGAAGCCGAAATTAAAAAAAAAAAAAACTCCTGACACTTTTACGAAAAGGTCAAGTGCAGAATAATTTTATTTTATTTGGATCAAAATAGTCAAGAAAAGAATATTTTGATGCATTTTTCAAAAGAGGTATCAGCTTATGCCAACTGATATATGATAATAATACAATTTTTACCATTAGAATTTGGCATTTTTCCGCTATATTTTCCGAAAATATTATCTCTCAAAAACTATTTTTACACCATATTAAAGCACCATATTAGCTTTTCAGTAACACCACTCTCATTTCCATACAATTTTTCTCTAATTTTATTAATTTTTTAAAATTTAATTTTATACACAAATACCGAAATTAAAAATAAATTTTAATATAAAATTTTAATGTAAATTAATATAAATTTATACGGAAATTAAACACATCACGGACAAAAATACAGACGAAGAACTGTTTACAGAACACATTGACAGAATTCTGGAAGAACTCTAAAAAAGTTTAAAAATACAGACTATACAATTACGATACAATACGATTCACAGACGATTAACAATTTATATCAGGAACAACTATTGATTTGCTTTAGTTATTCCATTTTAGAGAGAATTATTTTTATTTTTCCAAGAATGAAAATAAGATAATCGTACTCGTAGTTTCCTGTCTCCTGCAACCTTTTGATACTAAAAAGATCGAGCAACGCCAGGTATTCTTCTAGTCAATTCATCTAGCAAAGATCATATCAATACATGCATTGTCATAAATTATGTAGTGTGTTCGGGTCAGTAATCGTAAGCTTTTCTGTCCATCAGTATTTGGACGGTATTGTCTTACTAATCAGATCCCCAGAGAAAACGTAGTTAATGCCTCTTTTGATTGGACCTTCATTAAGATGATTGTGCATCCGCCAAATATTCGCTATTTGGACGAATTTTAATTGCGTGTACCTTCAATAGTTGATTTAGCAATGCCTAAAATGACACACTTGTTAAGAAATCGATTACTATTTAGACAATAGCAAAGCCATTAATAGCGCTCACATTTAACATTATAAACATGAAGAAAAAAACACTTGCTTTTAGTGATGCAATTGATATTCAGAAATCATCATGTATGGATCTCTCCGTATAAACTATTACTTATGTATAATTTTAACCCAGACACCTTATATGCTTATACCGTGTAAAAAATAAAATAGTATAAAATATAGTATAAATACGCTGCCTAACTATGATGGCTACTCATAAAAAGTTCATCCCGTAAGAAAACGCGACCAATGTTTCTTATAAATTATGCTTAAAAAACACATTTTTCTGAATATAAAGAAAGCGAATATAAAACAAATATCCCAAAGCAATACAAATTATACCCGTATTATATAGGTTTTAGATGTGGGGTGATTACTGGAACAAGAATTTGCGTTTTCAAATGGGTGAAAAGTAAGTTACTTAATTGTTATATATTGTTTATGTATTTACGTTGTATAAGAATAAACTAATTTTATCTATTAAGCAATGTTTCAGAGAAAATGTAACGAAAAAAAATGTCGAATAAATATTTTAAGTCGTTTTGCAGACGATATTTCAGTCTTTGTAAATAACTTCTCTTTCCCGCGTGACATTTTATATTATTCTTTTTATTTCTAATAGAATGTTGGAATTTATTTCTGAACTGAAGATATTTTAACACTTTAATGCTAATATTATTATTATACATATTGTTTTCATCAATATTATGCTTACATTAATATTATATTAATGCATACATTATTCTGAGTTCCAGAAGTCGCGATTATGATAACTGAATATTAAATTCAAATATTCCGTAAACAAGGATATGGACGAGTTTTCTGGTTTGTTTACTTCCTGTATTACGTATTTCCGGTGTAATGCTAAGTCAATGGAACTTCAAAGCGGAAGTCAACATACAAGCAGATAAAGGCAATGTTTTTAATGGAAGTAAACAAAGCAGAAAACTCGTCCTTAAAAACTCCCAAATATTCTCCAGGCAGAAGATAAAAAGTTTTATTTATTTTTGTATGATCTAACATCGCATTTTAATATTATTCAGAAATATTTAAATAAAATGCAGGAAACGGAATTCGTCAAGAATAGAAAAAAGTGTTGCGCAATTTTCGGTTATTCGCCATCGGAATTAAAAAATAATAATAATAAAAGAAAACTCGAGCCACTTCAGTGACGTAATATTAAGTCACGTGACAGTCAATATTTTCAAATGGATCGAACTAAAAATGGTGGCTGTTGAAATTTCACCTGATTAATTGCTCGATTCATTAATTCCGATATCAAAATTCGTATAAACCTGCTACGAAAAGATGTCGCCTACAACCAGAAGTCAGTCACGGAAGTATAAAACTTCGTCATCGGAATCTCAGGAATTGCCCGTTTTTAATGTGGACAGAATTCATAGAAAACTGAAGAAAAAGTTTCATAGATTACACCTTCAACATGATGCATCTGTATTTTTAGCAGCAGTGCTGGAATATTTAACGGTGGAGGTTGTGACATTGTCAAAAAAGTTAATCATGAAGAATAACAGGAGAATAAGATCATCTCAGGTGAAGCAGATACTGCAAACGGATCCAGATCTTACCATTTTGCTGTCCAAAGTAACGATTCCTACAGATATTTGAAATAAGTTTCATTTTTGGAAAGTGTTGTTCTGAAAAGTACGTTTAAAAAACAACGCAAAAATGGTAACATTTCACGTTTTTGTAATGTGGAATTTGTGATTGTTTTCAACTAACTTTTCTATTGCCTGTGAAAAGAAACTTGTGTTAATAAAATAGAACTTCAATACCATAAAAGGTTAAATCTTAGTATTCGCTAATTATTGCTCTTTCATAATGACTATTGTTTTTTATTGGAGATCGTGTACAATTTTTGGGTTGAACTGTAAACTTCAAATGGTTTCATAGTTTATTTTTGAGAACTTTTTAATATTTTTTTATCTTTTTCTATTTGTAAATTTATATGTATTAATGATATTTCCTGACAAACGCAGCTTTATTTTCAGAAAGAAAAGTTTCGTATTAAGACTTATTCGTTTGTGTTGAATATCCCTTAACCATTCTTCGTCTTTTGTTTGAAATTTTTGTTCCATTCTAGGCGTTGTTTTTTATGGAATTTTGGTACCTAGGGTACCAAATGGAATTATGGAATTTAATTAATTAGGGTACCAAATGGTTTTATGGAATTTTGGTACCTCTTTCATTTTGCATATTTTATATATTCATTGATCTGAAGTACTCTGAATATTGTTTTTATATATGCACTTAATCTTGCTTCTACTTTTATTCTTCCTAACTTGCATCCACTGCTTTTTTCCCTCGGCAGTCGGCCTAAAAGAACGTAAGAAATCGAACAACTAAATTAATAAATGTTCAGTCTGAATATAAAAGCATTTGGTAAACAAATTACGTGCCTTTTTAATTATTTTTTTTAAATTTATGGCAGACGATATTTTGCAGGAGATTTTGTATGATAATTTTTTTGTCCAGAATTTAATCATTTCATTTCACCATTTGCTCTTTTGTTAGTGTATTTATGCATTTTAATGTGTGTTTTAATTAATGCAGATGTTTTTTAAATAATTCGTAACCGCAATCTGGTAAATATTGGCAGAATTTCTTTTTTTTTTAATCACAGTTCCATTTTTTTTTTGAAATTGTGAATTTTCTGTTGAGAATGCATACGTTTCCAGAAAAGACAATATAGAACTGAAAGTTATTCGACTATAAAATAAACCCAAATTATCATGACTGATGCAAACCTTAATTTAAATGCTGTTTTTGCAACGAAATTTTAAACCTAAAGTTGAAGCCTGAATCATAGTATTTATGTAAAAAACAAAACTAAGCCTTAACATAGAAGAATGATTGAAAAAATTTTAGCGCTTGGTCAAACTCTCGTTCTATTCCGTGTACGCAGCAGTCGTGTGTCAACTCAAAATTCAGTTACGCTGCAAAACATATTTCTCAGGGGTTGAAATACCTCCTTCCTCCAAAAAAGTGCTGTTAACTTTTAATTTTAAAAAATGCATTCAACTTATGAAATTCAGTTTTAAGCATGTTAACAGTTTAAATAAGGCGACATTTTAGCCGGGCGCAAGCGAAAAATCGCCAAATAATGTAGAATTCCGCCAAATTTTGGCTACATTTGCGCCCGGCGACTTGGCTCTCGTTTGGTTCACAATTGGCGACATTTGTGACCTTCTTAAAAATAAGGTCAAATTTGAAAAATTGGTTGAAATACTTATTTTTCGCTAAGTTTACCATAAGAAAAAGCTTTAATTCATGAAACAGAATCACATTCGATTGAAATATTTCCATAAACCTTTTTTGTAGTGAAAAGTTCTGCTCTTGCCAACACTAAATGAAATAATCAAGCATAATATGTTATGAGTGAAACAAAATATGCAAGATTATTTTTCAATTTGCTTATAATAAATGAAAAGTAATTCCGTACTCCGAATAAATAATTATCAGTGAAAAAAATTGTATTCTATTAATATAAAAATTTATTTCAAGCTCATAATAGATCGTTTCCAATGAGCGATAAAAATTTCCAAGAATGACCTGCTTTTAGTTTCGATATTATTCAGCTAATATCCAAATCCAAAGCACTGTGCCGTTCTACATATTAATTTTGAAAGTTTTTCTGTATCTCTTAGATTTAAAGTTAAGCGTTTCTGAAGTACTTATTTCCTTCAATACCACAAATACAGACACAATTTATTTAAGAACTTGTTAAAAATTATGTTCCCTTTTTCTCAAAAAAAAATGATATTTTGCATTTTTGTATGGTTAACAACTGTTCTTGGAAAAATTCAATCAAGAACAGAAATGAATAATAACAGAAAAAGT
>BGPR01035373.1:1526-16003 GCA_013235015.1 Araneus ventricosus | reverse complement strand
TGCCGCTGGCCATAAAATGTGCTGCGTCATTTCAATATTGAAATCAAATGCATATTTTACAAGTGAAATAAGAAAGTGAAAACAGTGCCGACAACGTGGAATTAGAAGTTACAGTTATTTGACTCCATTAGGGATATTTATGTAGACAATGAACAGACCAGGGGCAAAGCCACTAAAAGAACATGGGTTAAATATGTACCACAATGTGAAGTTTAAAATTACATCGTTAAAGGAACCATGAATATAAAATGATGCAAGATTCAATTGAAATCATATTCCGGTGAACAAGTTGGTAACAAAAGAAATTTCTACAATTATTTTTATTTATTAACACAAAAATAAAATGTTTATTTTTTTGCAATTTTTGTTGTAACATATAACAGTCTCTTTTTTCCACTTTTTGTAAAATACTTTATATTTAAATACTATTGGTCATTTCTACCTTGCGTAATTTACATGAAAGTAGATATTTCTAGCAACCGATATTTCAAGAAATATTGGTGCGTTTTAATAATTTCTTCAGATATGTAGCTCTCTGTAATAATATTTAAAGATTATAACACTTAAACTACAATTTAAGTTCCTTAAAATCATCTTTACTTGCAGAATACTCCGTTCTCAAATAACTCTGTCAGTAGCATTAAGAAAACACTATTTCTGCACAGGTGTACAAAGAACAGGATGTCTTTAACTAAGGCCTTAATTTAGAACAAAATGCTTAGATAGCACAAGGCTTTAGAAATTTCCCCATTTAGGAATGTCGAGTTAAGAGATTAATTGCATTGAAATACCTTAGAATGTTAGTTGCCACGGTTCATAAACTGGGAATCTTGAATTTGGGGGGTCATTAAATGACTTTGCAAATGCTGGGATGAGTCCAGTCTCCTGTTTATTTAGAAGTTACTAAACTGAATATCGCATGGTAAACAACGGAGGTAAAGTATTAGAATCCTGACTTAATTAATTTTCAGAAGTTAAATTTTATTCTTACATATTAGCATAAATTAATTTTTCATCTTTTATAAATATATTTCAAATAAAAGAGCATCTTTCGGACGAGGCATTTTATCCTGTTCATTTTTACTTCTCTTCATTTTAACTTCCTCTTGGACAATTAGTAATATTGGCATCTTTGTTTGGGAAATACATTTCTGCATAAATGAAAGATGCTTAAATGATGATATAAGTATCTTAAGTATCTTCACGTAAATGAAAGATCTGAAAACCGTTGCAAAATCACCAAAAAAATTTATTTCAAGATTTACACTTATCGAAGAACTGTAGAGAACAAAATCATTTAGGAAAATAACTGATGAAGAAACAGCTTAACTCTTCTGGGAATAAATCGAATAATGCTCAAATTAAGCGTGAATAATTATGAATAAGGTATTAAAACCCACTTTTCCTTCATTTAGATGGAAATCGGGGAGTATATTTTTCCTCTAATTTTTATTTATTTTTTATATAAAATCGTTTGTAAAAATAAAAATAGAAAAATGTAACTTTTACTATATCTTTTTTTCTGAGCTTTAGCAATTGTATTGTATACTTCAAACTAGATTAACCAATATCACAGTTGGAATGCAAACTTAAGGAAAGAAAGGAGATTTCAATTACAATAAACGGCGAAAAGAAAACAATACTTCACAGTCCTTTATCTTTTCCATAGTGTTGGAAAAATTTGTATTGAATAAATCAGTTACACGTTAGAAAACAAGTTGATTCACATTTAATAATTACGATATATATTCTAATAAATAATCAAACAAAGTGACGTTATTTTTATCCAATATATTACCTTTCAAAAATAAATAAATCTTAGTATGAAATTGCAATGTAAAACAATTCTGAAATATCAAACAAATGCTTTGATATTTCACTAGCATATTGCCAAAGGCTTTTATGTTATTTCTTTAAAACGTTTAAATTGAATTGAATTTCAACCTGGAGAATCAGTAATCTTGCGTCATTTTATTTGAACAGAGATTTAAATTCCATAATTAAGGAAAGTTAATTAAATAAAACCTCTCCATTTTAGATACTCCAGCTTGTTTAATTTAATAAGATTTCATTTAACCCATTAACGCCCAAATTAATTTAAAGCATATATTTCAATAAATTCCTATTAAATTATATTGAAAGGACCAAGATTAAGTTAATTTTGAAGTAAAATGAAATTCAGAGAAAAAAACTTGGGGGAGGTCTTTTTTCATTTAAAAAAAATTTAAAAAATCGGTAGAAAATCCTTTTAAAAAACTTTTTTTTACATAATTATTAAATATTATTAAAATATAGCAAAATATCAAAAATAAAAAAACACTTTCTAATTATTTGCATTCCCTCAAAAATAAATCCGAAGAAAAATCACAAAAATTCAAAATGACGACATTTTTATTTCAAAATCTGGCTAATTGGTGGCATATGCCAGTTGAAAACTGTTTAGAAGTTTGACAATACCTATTGAATTCATAGACAAAGCAAGAAATAAACAATGGAGTGCATTTGATGTAGCCACGGAAGTGAAAGGTAACTGTTCCTTAAGTAAGACGCTGGTTATTCATTTGCTATTTTTAACCTTAATTATCTAACAAACAGCCCACAACATTGTTTATTTCTCACAAAGTTTGTTATGCATTCAGAAAATTTTAATGCGTTCTTATATTCTTCCCTTCAAATACTTTAATATGACACATAACGTAAATAACAGATAAATATTGAAAAGACTGTTTCAGAATTTCGGAGCATAATTATTTTAATTACCATTATTATTGTTAATAATCTCCGCACAAACTATTTATTGAAACGAAAATAATTTTAAAATTGACTATTCATTAAAATATTCTGCCTATTACTTGTGGTGTATGGAATTCCATCACATTTTGTGTCATTATTGCGGCTTAAATTCTTTTGATACCTTTTAAACACATTAAACAATTTTTGTGTCTAAGAAAATGACTGTTTATATCATAAATAAATAACTTCACTTCACTTTCAGATCTACTACTGATTAATTGTTTTATCTTTCAATGCTATCTGTCTTTGAAAATCCTAACTTTAATAACTTAATCACAAAAATTAAAGAAATCAATTAAAACGGTTCATCATTCGAAAATACTAAAAAAATACAGTTAATTTAATAAACTCTTCCATTCTTTAACAAGCATTAATAAAATGATAAAACAATACATAATTAAACGAACCAATAGAGTAATTAAACAAATTTGATTTTTCTACATTTTTTTCTCTCTACAATTTTATCATTTGGATATCATCTAATATCATATACTGCTGTACTTATTGGAAATGATATTTCCTAAATAAGAAATAATTCTATTTGATAAAAAAGAAAAAATTCAATTTCATGAAATTGTATTTTTATAGGCTTTTCCCATCCCCATTCCAACATCTAATTTCCTATATTCTTCTCTTTTTTACTTCTTCCAGCATGTCTTTTGAAGCTTTGTTTAATGCTCTAGCGATTTCTAGAAGACTTTTTATCGATTATTTTTTTCACAGCAGTTTTTCAATTATCCGAAATTTTTTTCACTTATTTTTCAAAAGGTAACGTTTTTCAAAAATATAGCTATCTCTGCGAGAAACATTTTTTTCACAATTTCTTGTTTGTTGCAGAAAATCAATTACACAAAATACAAAATATATGTTCAAACAATTTGCAGGTCCTAGATAAACACATTCTTAAATTTAAAAAAAATCAAAAAATTTTCTCCCTCACATCGGCTTGGCTTTTTTTAAAACGCAAACGGAGCTTCATTTTCTTGTATGAAAATGAGGAAACTTGTTTCGACAGAATATTGGTGCAATTATTTTTGCATTCTATAATAGAATGGAACTAACTACAATTGATTGTTGTATGAAGAATTAAAAGCAACGCTATCGCTATGCCGATGTGTTTTATTTTTCGTATACTGAAAATGCGTAAAAAATTCCCCTATTTTCTGTATCAACAAGTAACGGTGGAATTTATCTGTGAAACTAATTTTTCTTCTTTAACTGTTTACTATTTATTCAGAATAAACTTTTTTAAACTATGCACATATCTAAAATGTACAAAATTTAATGCTCTTTTGCATTATTATTTAAGTGTTTAAGCATTTGCTCAAATGCATAATAACTAGACGTTTTTCCGGGTGAGAAGGCAATTCTTCTAACTCTAAATTTCTTGAATAAGACCAACGTACCGAAATTCTGTGCTATTAATTGAATACAAAAAATGCAGATTATTTTAAATATATTGGCAATTTTTATTTTAAATTTATGTAGTGTTTGTAAAAGAATTTTGAATGGCACAAGAAAATTACTATTGGTACTTTTTTGTGTGAAAATATACTATATGTTATATAACTGTCAGCTACATTTCATTAGGTTGGGGCCTTTTCTTACTATTTTATCACAGCTTAGAATGTTAGACATCAATAATTTCAGGAAGCTTGGAACCATATCGCTATTATCGGTGGCACATTTGCAACAGCGGCCACGTTTGTATTTGACGTTTCTTCAGCCACAATATCAAAAATAATGACAGCTTACTGCCTAAGAGGCTAAACAACTTCTGTCAGACACAACAGAAGACGAAATGCAGAGTTCAGGTAAACCTAAATTAGGGAGATGGAGTTGATTGCGGCAAGAAAAGAAGAAAGTGCAGTCGAGGTAATCTCAGAAATGAATCAGCATCAGCAGGTTCCTATATTAACGACTTTAGTTAGAAAGGAACTGTGCAAACAACAAATCTAAGACAGAGAACCATTCCAAAGCCACTTTAGACGGAATTGAATTTAACTCTCTTTCCACGCGGTGCCACTGCCATAAAGCCTGAGCGAGCAATATAAATAAAAAAGTTAAACGGTTCAATGAATTGTCGTTCATACAGTTCAGCACAAAAGATAATTGAGACTATTTTGGATGAACGACATTTTGAACTTACTAGAGCTCAAGACGATTTTACCAATTATTTCAAGAAGGTGCTTTTGCTCGAGAAGCAAAGTGTCGTGCAGGAAGTGAAAAGGAATCGGAGACGACATTAATATTTGTTGCTTGGGAAGAGACTTCTACAAATTTTTTTGTCAGATTGAACGATGTTCTGTGTGACTACAATGTGCATAGTCCGAATTAAATTATTTGTACAAAGAATACGGAAAGCTACTTTCTTTGATTTGATGATACATTGTGTTAAGACGCCTTCCCAAGCGTATCTTTTGAATTGCTTTCATGCAACTGTGAATCACGGAGGCGGATATGTTATGATCTCGGAAGTAAACTTGTAGATTTTTTTCAGGTCCTATTGTTACTCTGAAAGGGCCAGGGATGTTCAGTTCTGATGAGGACTATTAGGTAATTGATACAACAATTTGATATGACAATACAACGCCTTCACAAGCGTATCATTTGAATTGCCTTCATTCAACCGCGAATTACGGAGGCAGATCTGTTGTTTGCGAAGGAAGATCGTAGATTTCTTCAGGTCTTATTGTTATTTTGAAAGGGCCAGTAACGAGAAGTTATGAAAGGGACAATTAGCCGACTACGGAAATTCTATGGTTGAGACATAATTTACAAAAGAAAATATTTCTCATGCTGATAATTCCCCAATTAATACAGATAGTAGCGATGCTAGTCGTGAATTGAAGAACATGGAAACGAAGACAATACCCTCCCTTGGCTACCCCAGGCTTCGTACCACAACTGCCGTGGTCTAATTTGATTAGCAGATTCTATGTACAGCATCCATCTCTATTTTCTCTTCGGTTGCTTTCACGATTTCTTCATGGGGAATGATATCAGTTTAATTTTAATAGCTTGTTCTGATCTGCAGAATTTGTTTCCTCTACGTATCCAAGTCCTTTTCCCTCATTAGGTTAACCTTCACCATTCCAATAAAGATTTTGTTTCCTTTGGTGGGGAATATCTATCATTTTAATAAACACTTGTATTTTGCTTCCTGTTATTCAAAACTTTATCCAAATAAATCTTTCAATTATTGTTTTCTAATGTCTTAATATATCTCGCCTTTATCTCTGTTAAATATTATAATTCAATTGTTTCAATAATATAATTTACCATCACAAGAAACAAAAGGCATTGTCAGCTGCTTTGCATGCTAAAACTCTCAATAATAGAGTAGTTCTGGAAAGAAATACATAAAGGAGGATGTGAAGTACACTTTTATTGTTTTGTCCCAAAACTGAACACTTAAAAGTTCTCACTTTACTCGATATAAAGGCCCTAACCAGCATGAAAAAACAACTTTGGAAGTAATACAGACATAACGTCAGCATCGCTGTAAATTTTATGTTTCAAAAGTCGGTATAAATATTTCAGGAACATAACTGTACACATTCTGCTGGTATAGACTATCATAAACATACCTGAAAAATTTCAAAATGTTTTACAGGCTTCTGCAACATTTTATATGGTTGATGTTCAGTAGTAAAGTGAAATAACTTTACTTTATGTATGCACTAGAAAAACTGAAATTTCAGGACTGTAAAAAAACACAGTGTTCAACATAAGATTTTTGTGAATTCTTTTTTTTAGTTTATAAAGTATAATTTTATGGGTTATGCACAATATTGAAATTATGAAAAGCCGTTACATTTAGACTAGAGGTAACTTTTAATTCTATTGTCATCTAGAAGATAAATTAATCAATTTGGGAGAATTATTCTACATAATCGTGCATGAAGTTTCCTCAAAGAATCTATTTAAATAAATAAACGAAAGGCTCTTTGCAAATTTCTTCTGTTCAGGAAGAGAATTATTTTAGTTTTAAAATTCAGTTTTCGTGGATTCTTTTTCATTATGCCGTGCATGATCTTAATCTCACTTCACCTTTTCGATAGGAAGCCTGTCATAAAATATATTAAAATTTTAAATTTTCCTTCAAACATAAAATAAACAGCCTTATTCTAATTATTATTTTTTATTTTCATGAGGAATATTTTAATATATGGCCGAGGATGAATGAAGAAGTTTCCTGACTCCAATTAGTATTATATCCTCCGACCATAAACATATTCCAAACGTTTACCTTTAACGCTTGATAAAATAAAAGATAACGCAATGAAAGAAACTATAAGAAAGGTTTTAAACAATTTATTCCACAAAACACAACAATATATATATATATATATCAAAAAGACTGTTGCCATATCGTAGAACAGAACTAAAACAAAACAGAATAACTAAAAATGCAAATTACAAAAGGCTCAAAATTACAATAGAAGTTCGAAGATCTTAATCGGTTTCGAACTAGAAGATCGGGCTCTAACATGATACAGTTCTCACTGAGCCACAAATAAATCTTTAAATAGAAAAGTATACCTTTGTAAGGAACTTTAATTTTGGTATTCTTAATACCATGAGGACTGATTTTATTTTTGAAACAACAGAACAAACTGCAGTAAAAGCAGTCCAACAAGCTTTATAACTGAAAATGACGCTTTATTTAATGGATATTCAAGAATCTCGAAGCACCGTTTCCACAAATTAGCAACACAGACATCAAATTACTAATAAAAACATCAATAGCACGAACAAATGCTCTCAGCATCTAACAACTGATCAGCTCGCAATACGAAAAACACTCTGAAGAGATTATTCAATTGGACAGTAGCTCGGTATATATGTACTTTTCCGACAGTATGTGATGTCACATGGAATCACCTAGAAAAATCTCTATAATTCCGTTCCTAATAGAGTTAGGACAATAATTCTAAATTTTCGAGCACCTTCTTTTCGTCGTCATAGTCATCAAATTTGTCGCCAACTCGCCAAGTTTGTCGCCAAGGTCAGGGAATATTGGTTAGGCTTCCCCTCGATGAAACCACTGTAAATGTTTCTTTCCAACCATAAGACTAACATTGCTCTGAAGTGGCAGTACATTTTTGAAACAATATCAACAGACTTGACAGAAGATAATATATCCAGGTTCATATATAGGTCGTATAGTAAATATCTCCAGGTTCAGCTCATTGAAAAAGACATTTATGACTGTCTGCCATCATGAAAAGTCTACTCTATTTCAGTGAATCCCCTTCGACAGAGAGCTATAATGATGCAAAATACTAGAAACTGTTACTTCTATTCATGGCCCATCTCAGGTCTCCAGCAAACTCATTCATACAACCCGACATTTTGGTTTTTCAACAACCGGAAAGATTATTAAAAGAATCATTTTTATTTTCAAATATAATAATTCAGGCTAATTCAAATACGATAGTCTCAGGAATTAAAAAAAATACAAAATTTGATGACTGAATCATATTAATAAATCTGATATGAAAGTAATTATTTTAATTAGAAATTTATGCTTCTTAAACCTCTCTTAGATGAAACAAAGCTTCATCCTTTCCAATTCTGGATTTTTTTTAATTTCATCTTCAATGATTTAATAATGTATAATAGAAAACACATGTGTCTATCTGTAGGTTGGTCACGAGATTTCCACCTAAACGGTGAAAGGTAGTGACATGATATTTGCACACCACATTGTGGGGTACATTTTTAGGTCAACTGTGCTATTTTCAACTTTCAGAATTAATAAATCATTAAGATATTTAATTAAATAACGAAAATGAAGCCGTTTTATGCCTAATTTTTAAACTTTTTTCTCCAATAACTTCTGTAATATTTATTGCACGAAAACTATTTTTACGCCATTTTAAAGAGCAAAAACTTATCTTTTACAGAACAATTTTTCTCCAATTTTACTTAACGTTTCAAAATTTAATTTTAACATAATTTGTAACAATAATTTCTATACTTATAAATTTAAATTCAAGCCAATTTACAGTTTCATCAAATCCTTCATTCACGTGCATTTGTCACTGTTATTGTTAATATAAGAAAATATTGTATTCTTTGGATATTTTTATTTCCGAGGTAGACTTTTCATTTCCGGTATTATGCCGGATATATCTCTTTTAATATGATTGCATATTAATCCAATTACTGTGCAATTGGATTAAATACTCTTTCTATGAGATATTTTGTTTAATTTTCAAATTATCCTTATGATTGTGTTAAATTTCTCAAGGTTACTTACTCCGATTCCTATCGAAGGGAGAGGAACTTGGAAGAAAGAAAGTGATGTTTTATCTGTATATCTGTCATCAGAAGTATTCCTAAACGATGAATACGAATTTGCACATGTCCTTCGGGGTTCATTTCTAGATCAATTGTTCTTTTTTCAATTTCCAAAAATTATTACTTCTTAAAAAATTTAATCAAATAACGAAAATTAAGCCAATTTTAAGTTTTTCTCAGTGTTTTGCCAATACATTCTGAACTATATACGCACGAAGATGATTTATATACCATCTTATAGAGCAGAAAATTTTCTTTTTACTGATCTGAATTTAAATGGCATACGTTCTGTTCCTCAATTTTGATAAACATTTCAAAATTCATTTCAAACACAATCTGTAACAATGCTTTCTACTGTTATAATTAAATTCAAACCGATTTATTGCTTTATCAAATCCTTCATTCACATGTTTTTGTCACTTTTAAAGTTATGATTAAAATATTGCTATCGTTGAATATTTACAGAAAGGCTGAATTTTTGCTTCCGCTTTTATTTCGTAGCGTGTGCATCTTTCAATTTGTTTGCACAGCAATCCAATGACGTTAGATATTTACTCTCTTTAAGCGATGCTTCATTTAATTTTTGCAAATTTTTAAATGATCCAATGAGCGTTGAAATTAATTCAAGGTTATTGAATCCGACTACTATCGAAATGATAGAACCTAAGGAGAAGTAGGAGGAATACTCTGCGACGTTTTCAGTATCAGACACGCAGGCACAAAAAAGTAGAGAATTGTACTTCCGATAATTGTAATAAAATCCACGATGTGAAGGAGCTTCTGTTGTCGCTGTAGCAATGATGAGGATATTAAAAATGGAATATCAAGGGTTGTTAGATTCGTACCAGGTGGTTCAAAGGCCAGAGGCAGAAGAGAAAGTGGGGTTGAACTGCTGGAGGAGGGGGACGAATGAAATCACAAACACGTTGCCGCGAAAAACTGTTTTATTAAGCTTAAAATATTATAAGTACTTAGACTTGAAAATATTTTTATCCCGTGCAACGCCGAGTATATCAACTAGTGTATTAATAAAGCGAATTACTTCTTTTGCTTCCTACTTGAAATAGGGAAAATTTAGTAATGGCATTAAAACTGAACAACAGTAGTTATTAATAAGTTAATTTTAAATCAAATTTAGACTAAAAAATGACTTTTAATCAAACTCATTCCTTTGCATCAGTTAGACATATTTATACTTGTTTGCAGATCCATTTTTGAAATATTTAGAAAACGCTGCATTGAAGTATGAAATACTCATTTTAAGAAATATTTCTTAAAAAAGGAACTTAATAGCTTTATTAATTGGATAGCAACGGAATTGCATTTGATGATACAGGGTAAATATTTTGCAACGTCGTACTTCTCAGACTAAAATTTCATCGCCTTAAGAAGTCTAATTTTATCTTCAAAATAAAAGATGTTGTCTCCTATAAATTTTAAATCTTAGACTAAACTGCATAATTTATATTCAATTAATTCAAAATATCTAATGGGCATAAAAGTAATCATATATTATTTATTATCAGTGGCGAATTAAAGGAAAGCTTCTAAATGTCATAGATATAATTAATTATTAGCATTCTGAATTTAATTTTATGTAACAAAGTGACTCATTTCAGATTTTAAAAAAGTATGCGTTGAATTATTTATGTTCAGAAATGAAACTAAGGTTCTGTATTAAAAGAGAGATTATAAAATTAATGTCAATTTCAAAATATAATTTCATATAGACTTATACATACAGTGATTTTCGAAATAATGAGGCTTGAGAATATCGTATGTCAATGTATCTTGTTAATTAAATTCAACATTATAAGAGTATTGCAATATTAATTAAAATAATTTAATATCAGAAAAACCTGACTACGTGTTCCCTTATTTCAAATATTTTATAAATGCCATGAGTTTCTAATAACCAGAGAATGTAATTTATTGAAATTATGATAGTTTAGTTTTCCTTAAAATCTTTAAATTTACAGCAATTCATTTTCTTCGAATTTACCTTAGTTTTTTTTTTCTTTTTTAAGATTTAATTAAAATTTTAAATTAAAAATGGATAATTTATCAGCGCAACAATGCTTTTTTACAGTTAAAAATAGAATTCTAATACCGTTTTCTCTTATAGATTTTCGTTATAATGCAAATTTCATTTAATTCCCAGGGGACATCAACTTCCCCACAACCCTCTCGTATACATCCATTGTGCTTAGTTTCGTAGCATAATGGATAGGTTCACTTATGCGGCTTGAATTGCTCCCTGGTGATCTATTGTAAATAAAATTTGATAGACAGCTACTATTTGGAAGTAAATACCACTAGAGTCTGTAAACTATCTTATTCGCATTACACGTATAGACAAACATATAAATTGTCTATATTTGGCGAATTTCGTTTAAAATTTGGCATAATATTGAAGAAGAATCTAGCACGTGCTGCGGCAGCAAAGGCTTGAGGTCCAAATGATTTCGTGCTTTCCGTTTATTTTGTTGAAATAATATTGGTCATTTAGTTTTACTCCATCTTAAACTTGAAAACGCCTATTCCAGAGTATGAATTATTGAATATTCATACTCCGGAATTCACTAAAAACTGGAATTACTACCTTTATACTGAAACTTAGTATTTTATTGTAAACTAGTTTTAAATACTTCGGTTATTATGCATCCTATAATTTATTAAAACTATATTATTCGAACTGATTTTTAGGTTTAAAAGAAAAGTCGTTCTCTAAGGACAGTCATCGGAACTTTGTGTTTAACATTAAGACCTGAATATCTGTGATTGAGGATAATTAACAACAAGTGAACTCTCTCTGAGTATTTACGAGGGACGTTCAGAAAGTAAGTTTCATCATGTTTTTTCACAAGGAAGCTTTATTACAAACAGAAACATACATTGACATAACAGAATGCAAAATTTTGGCTATTTTTCCACGTATTCGCCACCAACATTGTTACATTTCCCGTACGGTTAAATCAATTTCAAGGAACCATTCTGATAAAAATCGGTGACCAGCCATTGAAGGATGTTCTTCACAGCCTTAACGACAATTTGATGAGCATGTTCGAAAGTGACGTCTCGATAGTCCTGATTTTAATGCAAGAAAAAAGTGAAAGTCTGATTAGGCAAGATCGGGGCTGTAAGTCCCGACTAGGTCTCTTGAGTAGTGGGGTTTTGTTCTTGGACGATAATGCAAGACCCCACATTGCAAAGGACACGAAAAAACGCATTCGTTGCCTGGGATGGTAGAGATTGAATTACCCGGCCTATAGCCCCGATCTTGCCGCATCAAACTAACGTTAAAGCTGTGAAGAACTTCCTTCAATTGCTGGGCACAGATTTTTACCAGGGCGGTTGCTTGAAATTGATAGCACGGTACGAAAAGTGTGTCAATGTCGGTGGCAAATATGTGAAAACATAGCGAAAGTTTTGCATTTTGTTATGCTATTGTATGTTTCTGTTTGTAGTAAAGCTTCCTTGTGAAAAAGCATGAAGAAACTTACTTTTGGAATGTCCCTCGTTAATACTCCAACAGAGTTCCCTTGTTCTTAAATATACTCAATTATAGATATTTGGGTCTTAATGTTAAACACAAAGTTCCTCTTAGAGAACGAAGTTTCCTTTAAACCTAATCAGCAGTTCAAATAATATCGTCTTAAAAAGATACAGAATGCATAATAAGCGAAGTATGTAAAACTAGTTTGCAATAAGATACTAAGTTTTAGTATAAAGCTAGTATGTCTGTTTGTCCTTTCTAATAAATCTTCCTTGTGACACGCATGACGAAATTTACTTTCGGAACGACCCTCGTAAACTCAAATTAACACTACATATCTTAATGAGGATAGCTAAACGAATTTGCCTACTTAGAGAGGCCGAATAGAAAGGAGTCAGTTGGTTCATTAATAATGGTCATTAAATTATAACCTATTATAAAATTATGTAGATTCTCTCGATAGAGAATTATTTTAAAAAGTATTTTTTTTAATTTTAAGCTGAAAGATTTATTTAAAATTTCTCTTTCCTAAAAAAGGCAACTTATTTCCGGATAACTATAATTAATGTTAGTTCGAAATAAAAATCCGACTTGAACTTACCGAAACATTTATTTGATTTAAAATTTTCTTCATAAAATCACCTGAAGTACGGGTTAGGTTCTAACAAATTAATCTCTTAAAATTTTGAAATACTGACGGATTATTTAAATAATTGGAATAAACGGTCATTTTTATTTTAAATGGCAGCTCTTCAAATATATTATACGATTAACAAAAACAGACAAAATTTATGTGCATAATAAAGTGCATAAACAGTAAGAGAAGACACATAAGAGCACTATAGAGTCAGAAAAAAATTTCCATTTCGAGTTTTGAAAAATACTTAATTTTTAAATTATCTTTAAGGTTAACGAACCTTTGAAAAGCTAATAACATAAAGCATTTATTGGATTTATCTCATTTCCGAACTCAAACGATATTTTGTAAAATCTACATTAGAGTTTTCAAAAATTGATAGACTTTGTTTAAAGTCTAAATTATTTATGAGGTGATAACATCTACTCTATTAAAATTCGAAGGTAAACAAACGTATGTATGTATGTATGTATGTCCTTCTATCTTCTCACGAACCGCCGAACGGAGAAGCGCGCGGAAAGTACCAAAAGATGGGGAATAATCCAGGGAAGCCGTTTCGGCCATTTATATTCCGAAATTTTAATTAGTGAAAAAGATATTAATTAAAAACTAATTGACAACAATGCTTTTCATTGTTTCGGATACTTTATAACAATACTTTTCATTGTTGCAGCGCAATTCAACATTTATTTTATTGTTGAAGTCGTTTACTTTAAAGAACATTGTTACAACAACAATAAAAAAGTGACGCTGACAGAAATAAAAAAATGCATTGTTGTAAGTGTATAAATTCTTTTTTTATCCCGTGATATAACGTCCAACAAAATCATTTTAACGAAATTAAAAGGGGTGTTTAGTTTCTGTAAAATATGTGCCGAAAGATATAGATTAGTTATGTTAGTGATTTTAATCATTATTCATTGATTTGATCAAGTTTAAATATTTCTGGTAGCTGCTATTTTAAACTGATATTTAGAAGTTACTATTTTTGGTTTGTTCAATTCTCGCTTTTTCCGATGCCTAAAAGAAAAAGAGGAGTTACACGGGATGATGCCCGTAGACAGCAGGCAATTATGAAACGTGAAAGGAGAGTTCTTGAAACTAAAGAAGAAAGAAGCCGCCGATTGTCAACTATGGCACAACGTGGCCAGGACAGAAGAGCGGAAGAAACAGAAGGACAAAGAAATAGCCGATTGTCAGACATGGCACAACGTGGGCAGGAGAGAAGAGCCGAGGAAACAA
>BGPR01035372.1:1526-16003 GCA_013235015.1 Araneus ventricosus | reverse complement strand
TGCCGCTGGCCATAAAATGTGCTGCGTCATTTCAATATTGAAATCAAATGCATATTTTACAAGTGAAATAAGAAAGTGAAAACAGTGCCGACAACGTGGAATTAGAAGTTACAGTTATTTGACTCCATTAGGGATATTTATGTAGACAATGAACAGACCAGGGGCAAAGCCACTAAAAGAACATGGGTTAAATATGTACCACAATGTGAAGTTTAAAATTACATCGTTAAAGGAACCATGAATATAAAATGATGCAAGATTCAATTGAAATCATATTCCGGTGAACAAGTTGGTAACAAAAGAAATTTCTACAATTATTTTTATTTATTAACACAAAAATAAAATGTTTATTTTTTTGCAATTTTTGTTGTAACATATAACAGTCTCTTTTTTCCACTTTTTGTAAAATACTTTATATTTAAATACTATTGGTCATTTCTACCTTGCGTAATTTACATGAAAGTAGATATTTCTAGCAACCGATATTTCAAGAAATATTGGTGCGTTTTAATAATTTCTTCAGATATGTAGCTCTCTGTAATAATATTTAAAGATTATAACACTTAAACTACAATTTAAGTTCCTTAAAATCATCTTTACTTGCAGAATACTCCGTTCTCAAATAACTCTGTCAGTAGCATTAAGAAAACACTATTTCTGCACAGGTGTACAAAGAACAGGATGTCTTTAACTAAGGCCTTAATTTAGAACAAAATGCTTAGATAGCACAAGGCTTTAGAAATTTCCCCATTTAGGAATGTCGAGTTAAGAGATTAATTGCATTGAAATACCTTAGAATGTTAGTTGCCACGGTTCATAAACTGGGAATCTTGAATTTGGGGGGTCATTAAATGACTTTGCAAATGCTGGGATGAGTCCAGTCTCCTGTTTATTTAGAAGTTACTAAACTGAATATCGCATGGTAAACAACGGAGGTAAAGTATTAGAATCCTGACTTAATTAATTTTCAGAAGTTAAATTTTATTCTTACATATTAGCATAAATTAATTTTTCATCTTTTATAAATATATTTCAAATAAAAGAGCATCTTTCGGACGAGGCATTTTATCCTGTTCATTTTTACTTCTCTTCATTTTAACTTCCTCTTGGACAATTAGTAATATTGGCATCTTTGTTTGGGAAATACATTTCTGCATAAATGAAAGATGCTTAAATGATGATATAAGTATCTTAAGTATCTTCACGTAAATGAAAGATCTGAAAACCGTTGCAAAATCACCAAAAAAATTTATTTCAAGATTTACACTTATCGAAGAACTGTAGAGAACAAAATCATTTAGGAAAATAACTGATGAAGAAACAGCTTAACTCTTCTGGGAATAAATCGAATAATGCTCAAATTAAGCGTGAATAATTATGAATAAGGTATTAAAACCCACTTTTCCTTCATTTAGATGGAAATCGGGGAGTATATTTTTCCTCTAATTTTTATTTATTTTTTATATAAAATCGTTTGTAAAAATAAAAATAGAAAAATGTAACTTTTACTATATCTTTTTTTCTGAGCTTTAGCAATTGTATTGTATACTTCAAACTAGATTAACCAATATCACAGTTGGAATGCAAACTTAAGGAAAGAAAGGAGATTTCAATTACAATAAACGGCGAAAAGAAAACAATACTTCACAGTCCTTTATCTTTTCCATAGTGTTGGAAAAATTTGTATTGAATAAATCAGTTACACGTTAGAAAACAAGTTGATTCACATTTAATAATTACGATATATATTCTAATAAATAATCAAACAAAGTGACGTTATTTTTATCCAATATATTACCTTTCAAAAATAAATAAATCTTAGTATGAAATTGCAATGTAAAACAATTCTGAAATATCAAACAAATGCTTTGATATTTCACTAGCATATTGCCAAAGGCTTTTATGTTATTTCTTTAAAACGTTTAAATTGAATTGAATTTCAACCTGGAGAATCAGTAATCTTGCGTCATTTTATTTGAACAGAGATTTAAATTCCATAATTAAGGAAAGTTAATTAAATAAAACCTCTCCATTTTAGATACTCCAGCTTGTTTAATTTAATAAGATTTCATTTAACCCATTAACGCCCAAATTAATTTAAAGCATATATTTCAATAAATTCCTATTAAATTATATTGAAAGGACCAAGATTAAGTTAATTTTGAAGTAAAATGAAATTCAGAGAAAAAAACTTGGGGGAGGTCTTTTTTCATTTAAAAAAAATTTAAAAAATCGGTAGAAAATCCTTTTAAAAAACTTTTTTTTACATAATTATTAAATATTATTAAAATATAGCAAAATATCAAAAATAAAAAAACACTTTCTAATTATTTGCATTCCCTCAAAAATAAATCCGAAGAAAAATCACAAAAATTCAAAATGACGACATTTTTATTTCAAAATCTGGCTAATTGGTGGCATATGCCAGTTGAAAACTGTTTAGAAGTTTGACAATACCTATTGAATTCATAGACAAAGCAAGAAATAAACAATGGAGTGCATTTGATGTAGCCACGGAAGTGAAAGGTAACTGTTCCTTAAGTAAGACGCTGGTTATTCATTTGCTATTTTTAACCTTAATTATCTAACAAACAGCCCACAACATTGTTTATTTCTCACAAAGTTTGTTATGCATTCAGAAAATTTTAATGCGTTCTTATATTCTTCCCTTCAAATACTTTAATATGACACATAACGTAAATAACAGATAAATATTGAAAAGACTGTTTCAGAATTTCGGAGCATAATTATTTTAATTACCATTATTATTGTTAATAATCTCCGCACAAACTATTTATTGAAACGAAAATAATTTTAAAATTGACTATTCATTAAAATATTCTGCCTATTACTTGTGGTGTATGGAATTCCATCACATTTTGTGTCATTATTGCGGCTTAAATTCTTTTGATACCTTTTAAACACATTAAACAATTTTTGTGTCTAAGAAAATGACTGTTTATATCATAAATAAATAACTTCACTTCACTTTCAGATCTACTACTGATTAATTGTTTTATCTTTCAATGCTATCTGTCTTTGAAAATCCTAACTTTAATAACTTAATCACAAAAATTAAAGAAATCAATTAAAACGGTTCATCATTCGAAAATACTAAAAAAATACAGTTAATTTAATAAACTCTTCCATTCTTTAACAAGCATTAATAAAATGATAAAACAATACATAATTAAACGAACCAATAGAGTAATTAAACAAATTTGATTTTTCTACATTTTTTTCTCTCTACAATTTTATCATTTGGATATCATCTAATATCATATACTGCTGTACTTATTGGAAATGATATTTCCTAAATAAGAAATAATTCTATTTGATAAAAAAGAAAAAATTCAATTTCATGAAATTGTATTTTTATAGGCTTTTCCCATCCCCATTCCAACATCTAATTTCCTATATTCTTCTCTTTTTTACTTCTTCCAGCATGTCTTTTGAAGCTTTGTTTAATGCTCTAGCGATTTCTAGAAGACTTTTTATCGATTATTTTTTTCACAGCAGTTTTTCAATTATCCGAAATTTTTTTCACTTATTTTTCAAAAGGTAACGTTTTTCAAAAATATAGCTATCTCTGCGAGAAACATTTTTTTCACAATTTCTTGTTTGTTGCAGAAAATCAATTACACAAAATACAAAATATATGTTCAAACAATTTGCAGGTCCTAGATAAACACATTCTTAAATTTAAAAAAAATCAAAAAATTTTCTCCCTCACATCGGCTTGGCTTTTTTTAAAACGCAAACGGAGCTTCATTTTCTTGTATGAAAATGAGGAAACTTGTTTCGACAGAATATTGGTGCAATTATTTTTGCATTCTATAATAGAATGGAACTAACTACAATTGATTGTTGTATGAAGAATTAAAAGCAACGCTATCGCTATGCCGATGTGTTTTATTTTTCGTATACTGAAAATGCGTAAAAAATTCCCCTATTTTCTGTATCAACAAGTAACGGTGGAATTTATCTGTGAAACTAATTTTTCTTCTTTAACTGTTTACTATTTATTCAGAATAAACTTTTTTAAACTATGCACATATCTAAAATGTACAAAATTTAATGCTCTTTTGCATTATTATTTAAGTGTTTAAGCATTTGCTCAAATGCATAATAACTAGACGTTTTTCCGGGTGAGAAGGCAATTCTTCTAACTCTAAATTTCTTGAATAAGACCAACGTACCGAAATTCTGTGCTATTAATTGAATACAAAAAATGCAGATTATTTTAAATATATTGGCAATTTTTATTTTAAATTTATGTAGTGTTTGTAAAAGAATTTTGAATGGCACAAGAAAATTACTATTGGTACTTTTTTGTGTGAAAATATACTATATGTTATATAACTGTCAGCTACATTTCATTAGGTTGGGGCCTTTTCTTACTATTTTATCACAGCTTAGAATGTTAGACATCAATAATTTCAGGAAGCTTGGAACCATATCGCTATTATCGGTGGCACATTTGCAACAGCGGCCACGTTTGTATTTGACGTTTCTTCAGCCACAATATCAAAAATAATGACAGCTTACTGCCTAAGAGGCTAAACAACTTCTGTCAGACACAACAGAAGACGAAATGCAGAGTTCAGGTAAACCTAAATTAGGGAGATGGAGTTGATTGCGGCAAGAAAAGAAGAAAGTGCAGTCGAGGTAATCTCAGAAATGAATCAGCATCAGCAGGTTCCTATATTAACGACTTTAGTTAGAAAGGAACTGTGCAAACAACAAATCTAAGACAGAGAACCATTCCAAAGCCACTTTAGACGGAATTGAATTTAACTCTCTTTCCACGCGGTGCCACTGCCATAAAGCCTGAGCGAGCAATATAAATAAAAAAGTTAAACGGTTCAATGAATTGTCGTTCATACAGTTCAGCACAAAAGATAATTGAGACTATTTTGGATGAACGACATTTTGAACTTACTAGAGCTCAAGACGATTTTACCAATTATTTCAAGAAGGTGCTTTTGCTCGAGAAGCAAAGTGTCGTGCAGGAAGTGAAAAGGAATCGGAGACGACATTAATATTTGTTGCTTGGGAAGAGACTTCTACAAATTTTTTTGTCAGATTGAACGATGTTCTGTGTGACTACAATGTGCATAGTCCGAATTAAATTATTTGTACAAAGAATACGGAAAGCTACTTTCTTTGATTTGATGATACATTGTGTTAAGACGCCTTCCCAAGCGTATCTTTTGAATTGCTTTCATGCAACTGTGAATCACGGAGGCGGATATGTTATGATCTCGGAAGTAAACTTGTAGATTTTTTTCAGGTCCTATTGTTACTCTGAAAGGGCCAGGGATGTTCAGTTCTGATGAGGACTATTAGGTAATTGATACAACAATTTGATATGACAATACAACGCCTTCACAAGCGTATCATTTGAATTGCCTTCATTCAACCGCGAATTACGGAGGCAGATCTGTTGTTTGCGAAGGAAGATCGTAGATTTCTTCAGGTCTTATTGTTATTTTGAAAGGGCCAGTAACGAGAAGTTATGAAAGGGACAATTAGCCGACTACGGAAATTCTATGGTTGAGACATAATTTACAAAAGAAAATATTTCTCATGCTGATAATTCCCCAATTAATACAGATAGTAGCGATGCTAGTCGTGAATTGAAGAACATGGAAACGAAGACAATACCCTCCCTTGGCTACCCCAGGCTTCGTACCACAACTGCCGTGGTCTAATTTGATTAGCAGATTCTATGTACAGCATCCATCTCTATTTTCTCTTCGGTTGCTTTCACGATTTCTTCATGGGGAATGATATCAGTTTAATTTTAATAGCTTGTTCTGATCTGCAGAATTTGTTTCCTCTACGTATCCAAGTCCTTTTCCCTCATTAGGTTAACCTTCACCATTCCAATAAAGATTTTGTTTCCTTTGGTGGGGAATATCTATCATTTTAATAAACACTTGTATTTTGCTTCCTGTTATTCAAAACTTTATCCAAATAAATCTTTCAATTATTGTTTTCTAATGTCTTAATATATCTCGCCTTTATCTCTGTTAAATATTATAATTCAATTGTTTCAATAATATAATTTACCATCACAAGAAACAAAAGGCATTGTCAGCTGCTTTGCATGCTAAAACTCTCAATAATAGAGTAGTTCTGGAAAGAAATACATAAAGGAGGATGTGAAGTACACTTTTATTGTTTTGTCCCAAAACTGAACACTTAAAAGTTCTCACTTTACTCGATATAAAGGCCCTAACCAGCATGAAAAAACAACTTTGGAAGTAATACAGACATAACGTCAGCATCGCTGTAAATTTTATGTTTCAAAAGTCGGTATAAATATTTCAGGAACATAACTGTACACATTCTGCTGGTATAGACTATCATAAACATACCTGAAAAATTTCAAAATGTTTTACAGGCTTCTGCAACATTTTATATGGTTGATGTTCAGTAGTAAAGTGAAATAACTTTACTTTATGTATGCACTAGAAAAACTGAAATTTCAGGACTGTAAAAAAACACAGTGTTCAACATAAGATTTTTGTGAATTCTTTTTTTTAGTTTATAAAGTATAATTTTATGGGTTATGCACAATATTGAAATTATGAAAAGCCGTTACATTTAGACTAGAGGTAACTTTTAATTCTATTGTCATCTAGAAGATAAATTAATCAATTTGGGAGAATTATTCTACATAATCGTGCATGAAGTTTCCTCAAAGAATCTATTTAAATAAATAAACGAAAGGCTCTTTGCAAATTTCTTCTGTTCAGGAAGAGAATTATTTTAGTTTTAAAATTCAGTTTTCGTGGATTCTTTTTCATTATGCCGTGCATGATCTTAATCTCACTTCACCTTTTCGATAGGAAGCCTGTCATAAAATATATTAAAATTTTAAATTTTCCTTCAAACATAAAATAAACAGCCTTATTCTAATTATTATTTTTTATTTTCATGAGGAATATTTTAATATATGGCCGAGGATGAATGAAGAAGTTTCCTGACTCCAATTAGTATTATATCCTCCGACCATAAACATATTCCAAACGTTTACCTTTAACGCTTGATAAAATAAAAGATAACGCAATGAAAGAAACTATAAGAAAGGTTTTAAACAATTTATTCCACAAAACACAACAATATATATATATATATATCAAAAAGACTGTTGCCATATCGTAGAACAGAACTAAAACAAAACAGAATAACTAAAAATGCAAATTACAAAAGGCTCAAAATTACAATAGAAGTTCGAAGATCTTAATCGGTTTCGAACTAGAAGATCGGGCTCTAACATGATACAGTTCTCACTGAGCCACAAATAAATCTTTAAATAGAAAAGTATACCTTTGTAAGGAACTTTAATTTTGGTATTCTTAATACCATGAGGACTGATTTTATTTTTGAAACAACAGAACAAACTGCAGTAAAAGCAGTCCAACAAGCTTTATAACTGAAAATGACGCTTTATTTAATGGATATTCAAGAATCTCGAAGCACCGTTTCCACAAATTAGCAACACAGACATCAAATTACTAATAAAAACATCAATAGCACGAACAAATGCTCTCAGCATCTAACAACTGATCAGCTCGCAATACGAAAAACACTCTGAAGAGATTATTCAATTGGACAGTAGCTCGGTATATATGTACTTTTCCGACAGTATGTGATGTCACATGGAATCACCTAGAAAAATCTCTATAATTCCGTTCCTAATAGAGTTAGGACAATAATTCTAAATTTTCGAGCACCTTCTTTTCGTCGTCATAGTCATCAAATTTGTCGCCAACTCGCCAAGTTTGTCGCCAAGGTCAGGGAATATTGGTTAGGCTTCCCCTCGATGAAACCACTGTAAATGTTTCTTTCCAACCATAAGACTAACATTGCTCTGAAGTGGCAGTACATTTTTGAAACAATATCAACAGACTTGACAGAAGATAATATATCCAGGTTCATATATAGGTCGTATAGTAAATATCTCCAGGTTCAGCTCATTGAAAAAGACATTTATGACTGTCTGCCATCATGAAAAGTCTACTCTATTTCAGTGAATCCCCTTCGACAGAGAGCTATAATGATGCAAAATACTAGAAACTGTTACTTCTATTCATGGCCCATCTCAGGTCTCCAGCAAACTCATTCATACAACCCGACATTTTGGTTTTTCAACAACCGGAAAGATTATTAAAAGAATCATTTTTATTTTCAAATATAATAATTCAGGCTAATTCAAATACGATAGTCTCAGGAATTAAAAAAAATACAAAATTTGATGACTGAATCATATTAATAAATCTGATATGAAAGTAATTATTTTAATTAGAAATTTATGCTTCTTAAACCTCTCTTAGATGAAACAAAGCTTCATCCTTTCCAATTCTGGATTTTTTTTAATTTCATCTTCAATGATTTAATAATGTATAATAGAAAACACATGTGTCTATCTGTAGGTTGGTCACGAGATTTCCACCTAAACGGTGAAAGGTAGTGACATGATATTTGCACACCACATTGTGGGGTACATTTTTAGGTCAACTGTGCTATTTTCAACTTTCAGAATTAATAAATCATTAAGATATTTAATTAAATAACGAAAATGAAGCCGTTTTATGCCTAATTTTTAAACTTTTTTCTCCAATAACTTCTGTAATATTTATTGCACGAAAACTATTTTTACGCCATTTTAAAGAGCAAAAACTTATCTTTTACAGAACAATTTTTCTCCAATTTTACTTAACGTTTCAAAATTTAATTTTAACATAATTTGTAACAATAATTTCTATACTTATAAATTTAAATTCAAGCCAATTTACAGTTTCATCAAATCCTTCATTCACGTGCATTTGTCACTGTTATTGTTAATATAAGAAAATATTGTATTCTTTGGATATTTTTATTTCCGAGGTAGACTTTTCATTTCCGGTATTATGCCGGATATATCTCTTTTAATATGATTGCATATTAATCCAATTACTGTGCAATTGGATTAAATACTCTTTCTATGAGATATTTTGTTTAATTTTCAAATTATCCTTATGATTGTGTTAAATTTCTCAAGGTTACTTACTCCGATTCCTATCGAAGGGAGAGGAACTTGGAAGAAAGAAAGTGATGTTTTATCTGTATATCTGTCATCAGAAGTATTCCTAAACGATGAATACGAATTTGCACATGTCCTTCGGGGTTCATTTCTAGATCAATTGTTCTTTTTTCAATTTCCAAAAATTATTACTTCTTAAAAAATTTAATCAAATAACGAAAATTAAGCCAATTTTAAGTTTTTCTCAGTGTTTTGCCAATACATTCTGAACTATATACGCACGAAGATGATTTATATACCATCTTATAGAGCAGAAAATTTTCTTTTTACTGATCTGAATTTAAATGGCATACGTTCTGTTCCTCAATTTTGATAAACATTTCAAAATTCATTTCAAACACAATCTGTAACAATGCTTTCTACTGTTATAATTAAATTCAAACCGATTTATTGCTTTATCAAATCCTTCATTCACATGTTTTTGTCACTTTTAAAGTTATGATTAAAATATTGCTATCGTTGAATATTTACAGAAAGGCTGAATTTTTGCTTCCGCTTTTATTTCGTAGCGTGTGCATCTTTCAATTTGTTTGCACAGCAATCCAATGACGTTAGATATTTACTCTCTTTAAGCGATGCTTCATTTAATTTTTGCAAATTTTTAAATGATCCAATGAGCGTTGAAATTAATTCAAGGTTATTGAATCCGACTACTATCGAAATGATAGAACCTAAGGAGAAGTAGGAGGAATACTCTGCGACGTTTTCAGTATCAGACACGCAGGCACAAAAAAGTAGAGAATTGTACTTCCGATAATTGTAATAAAATCCACGATGTGAAGGAGCTTCTGTTGTCGCTGTAGCAATGATGAGGATATTAAAAATGGAATATCAAGGGTTGTTAGATTCGTACCAGGTGGTTCAAAGGCCAGAGGCAGAAGAGAAAGTGGGGTTGAACTGCTGGAGGAGGGGGACGAATGAAATCACAAACACGTTGCCGCGAAAAACTGTTTTATTAAGCTTAAAATATTATAAGTACTTAGACTTGAAAATATTTTTATCCCGTGCAACGCCGAGTATATCAACTAGTGTATTAATAAAGCGAATTACTTCTTTTGCTTCCTACTTGAAATAGGGAAAATTTAGTAATGGCATTAAAACTGAACAACAGTAGTTATTAATAAGTTAATTTTAAATCAAATTTAGACTAAAAAATGACTTTTAATCAAACTCATTCCTTTGCATCAGTTAGACATATTTATACTTGTTTGCAGATCCATTTTTGAAATATTTAGAAAACGCTGCATTGAAGTATGAAATACTCATTTTAAGAAATATTTCTTAAAAAAGGAACTTAATAGCTTTATTAATTGGATAGCAACGGAATTGCATTTGATGATACAGGGTAAATATTTTGCAACGTCGTACTTCTCAGACTAAAATTTCATCGCCTTAAGAAGTCTAATTTTATCTTCAAAATAAAAGATGTTGTCTCCTATAAATTTTAAATCTTAGACTAAACTGCATAATTTATATTCAATTAATTCAAAATATCTAATGGGCATAAAAGTAATCATATATTATTTATTATCAGTGGCGAATTAAAGGAAAGCTTCTAAATGTCATAGATATAATTAATTATTAGCATTCTGAATTTAATTTTATGTAACAAAGTGACTCATTTCAGATTTTAAAAAAGTATGCGTTGAATTATTTATGTTCAGAAATGAAACTAAGGTTCTGTATTAAAAGAGAGATTATAAAATTAATGTCAATTTCAAAATATAATTTCATATAGACTTATACATACAGTGATTTTCGAAATAATGAGGCTTGAGAATATCGTATGTCAATGTATCTTGTTAATTAAATTCAACATTATAAGAGTATTGCAATATTAATTAAAATAATTTAATATCAGAAAAACCTGACTACGTGTTCCCTTATTTCAAATATTTTATAAATGCCATGAGTTTCTAATAACCAGAGAATGTAATTTATTGAAATTATGATAGTTTAGTTTTCCTTAAAATCTTTAAATTTACAGCAATTCATTTTCTTCGAATTTACCTTAGTTTTTTTTTTCTTTTTTAAGATTTAATTAAAATTTTAAATTAAAAATGGATAATTTATCAGCGCAACAATGCTTTTTTACAGTTAAAAATAGAATTCTAATACCGTTTTCTCTTATAGATTTTCGTTATAATGCAAATTTCATTTAATTCCCAGGGGACATCAACTTCCCCACAACCCTCTCGTATACATCCATTGTGCTTAGTTTCGTAGCATAATGGATAGGTTCACTTATGCGGCTTGAATTGCTCCCTGGTGATCTATTGTAAATAAAATTTGATAGACAGCTACTATTTGGAAGTAAATACCACTAGAGTCTGTAAACTATCTTATTCGCATTACACGTATAGACAAACATATAAATTGTCTATATTTGGCGAATTTCGTTTAAAATTTGGCATAATATTGAAGAAGAATCTAGCACGTGCTGCGGCAGCAAAGGCTTGAGGTCCAAATGATTTCGTGCTTTCCGTTTATTTTGTTGAAATAATATTGGTCATTTAGTTTTACTCCATCTTAAACTTGAAAACGCCTATTCCAGAGTATGAATTATTGAATATTCATACTCCGGAATTCACTAAAAACTGGAATTACTACCTTTATACTGAAACTTAGTATTTTATTGTAAACTAGTTTTAAATACTTCGGTTATTATGCATCCTATAATTTATTAAAACTATATTATTCGAACTGATTTTTAGGTTTAAAAGAAAAGTCGTTCTCTAAGGACAGTCATCGGAACTTTGTGTTTAACATTAAGACCTGAATATCTGTGATTGAGGATAATTAACAACAAGTGAACTCTCTCTGAGTATTTACGAGGGACGTTCAGAAAGTAAGTTTCATCATGTTTTTTCACAAGGAAGCTTTATTACAAACAGAAACATACATTGACATAACAGAATGCAAAATTTTGGCTATTTTTCCACGTATTCGCCACCAACATTGTTACATTTCCCGTACGGTTAAATCAATTTCAAGGAACCATTCTGATAAAAATCGGTGACCAGCCATTGAAGGATGTTCTTCACAGCCTTAACGACAATTTGATGAGCATGTTCGAAAGTGACGTCTCGATAGTCCTGATTTTAATGCAAGAAAAAAGTGAAAGTCTGATTAGGCAAGATCGGGGCTGTAAGTCCCGACTAGGTCTCTTGAGTAGTGGGGTTTTGTTCTTGGACGATAATGCAAGACCCCACATTGCAAAGGACACGAAAAAACGCATTCGTTGCCTGGGATGGTAGAGATTGAATTACCCGGCCTATAGCCCCGATCTTGCCGCATCAAACTAACGTTAAAGCTGTGAAGAACTTCCTTCAATTGCTGGGCACAGATTTTTACCAGGGCGGTTGCTTGAAATTGATAGCACGGTACGAAAAGTGTGTCAATGTCGGTGGCAAATATGTGAAAACATAGCGAAAGTTTTGCATTTTGTTATGCTATTGTATGTTTCTGTTTGTAGTAAAGCTTCCTTGTGAAAAAGCATGAAGAAACTTACTTTTGGAATGTCCCTCGTTAATACTCCAACAGAGTTCCCTTGTTCTTAAATATACTCAATTATAGATATTTGGGTCTTAATGTTAAACACAAAGTTCCTCTTAGAGAACGAAGTTTCCTTTAAACCTAATCAGCAGTTCAAATAATATCGTCTTAAAAAGATACAGAATGCATAATAAGCGAAGTATGTAAAACTAGTTTGCAATAAGATACTAAGTTTTAGTATAAAGCTAGTATGTCTGTTTGTCCTTTCTAATAAATCTTCCTTGTGACACGCATGACGAAATTTACTTTCGGAACGACCCTCGTAAACTCAAATTAACACTACATATCTTAATGAGGATAGCTAAACGAATTTGCCTACTTAGAGAGGCCGAATAGAAAGGAGTCAGTTGGTTCATTAATAATGGTCATTAAATTATAACCTATTATAAAATTATGTAGATTCTCTCGATAGAGAATTATTTTAAAAAGTATTTTTTTTAATTTTAAGCTGAAAGATTTATTTAAAATTTCTCTTTCCTAAAAAAGGCAACTTATTTCCGGATAACTATAATTAATGTTAGTTCGAAATAAAAATCCGACTTGAACTTACCGAAACATTTATTTGATTTAAAATTTTCTTCATAAAATCACCTGAAGTACGGGTTAGGTTCTAACAAATTAATCTCTTAAAATTTTGAAATACTGACGGATTATTTAAATAATTGGAATAAACGGTCATTTTTATTTTAAATGGCAGCTCTTCAAATATATTATACGATTAACAAAAACAGACAAAATTTATGTGCATAATAAAGTGCATAAACAGTAAGAGAAGACACATAAGAGCACTATAGAGTCAGAAAAAAATTTCCATTTCGAGTTTTGAAAAATACTTAATTTTTAAATTATCTTTAAGGTTAACGAACCTTTGAAAAGCTAATAACATAAAGCATTTATTGGATTTATCTCATTTCCGAACTCAAACGATATTTTGTAAAATCTACATTAGAGTTTTCAAAAATTGATAGACTTTGTTTAAAGTCTAAATTATTTATGAGGTGATAACATCTACTCTATTAAAATTCGAAGGTAAACAAACGTATGTATGTATGTATGTATGTCCTTCTATCTTCTCACGAACCGCCGAACGGAGAAGCGCGCGGAAAGTACCAAAAGATGGGGAATAATCCAGGGAAGCCGTTTCGGCCATTTATATTCCGAAATTTTAATTAGTGAAAAAGATATTAATTAAAAACTAATTGACAACAATGCTTTTCATTGTTTCGGATACTTTATAACAATACTTTTCATTGTTGCAGCGCAATTCAACATTTATTTTATTGTTGAAGTCGTTTACTTTAAAGAACATTGTTACAACAACAATAAAAAAGTGACGCTGACAGAAATAAAAAAATGCATTGTTGTAAGTGTATAAATTCTTTTTTTATCCCGTGATATAACGTCCAACAAAATCATTTTAACGAAATTAAAAGGGGTGTTTAGTTTCTGTAAAATATGTGCCGAAAGATATAGATTAGTTATGTTAGTGATTTTAATCATTATTCATTGATTTGATCAAGTTTAAATATTTCTGGTAGCTGCTATTTTAAACTGATATTTAGAAGTTACTATTTTTGGTTTGTTCAATTCTCGCTTTTTCCGATGCCTAAAAGAAAAAGAGGAGTTACACGGGATGATGCCCGTAGACAGCAGGCAATTATGAAACGTGAAAGGAGAGTTCTTGAAACTAAAGAAGAAAGAAGCCGCCGATTGTCAACTATGGCACAACGTGGCCAGGACAGAAGAGCGGAAGAAACAGAAGGACAAAGAAATAGCCGATTGTCAGACATGGCACAACGTGGGCAGGAGAGAAGAGCCGAGGAAACAA